>CM020189.1:16653546-16666904 GCA_009805545.1 Oryza longistaminata
GGGGGGCGTGTATGCTTCCAACTTTCCAAATTTTGAATTTGTTCAAGAGAAAAAGGTCGATTGTCTTAGAGTTCACAATTATGTGGTATATTGATTGAATTTTGCAAATTTTAACTTTCAAGCATCCCCCGGCCAGTTTGAAATGAGGTCGCGAGGTGCAGTTCAAATGGTCTGTTTGAGATATGTTGGATTTTGTTCAAAATTATGAAGGAAAAGAAGTAAAATGGGAGGCCTCTCAAGCGAGAAAAGAGTATCTCTTTAAAGACGAAGTCGTTCTCCTCCACCTCCACCTAAAAAGCTTTCCCTATAAAACCCGTCTATGTAAAAAACTGTTATATAAAAGTCTAATAATTGTAAAAAAACTTTAGAGCCCACTGGATCTAATGCTCTCGCTAAACTGAATAAAAAACATTTTACAAAGCACAAATTTATAATAATACTCCCTCCGTTTCAGAATATAAGTTGTTTTGACTTTAGTCAAAGTCAAACTACTTCAAGTTTAACTAAGTTTGTAAACAAATATAGTAATATTTACAACTATTAGTTTCATTAAATCTATAATTAAATACATTTTCATAATATATTTGTCTTCAGTTGAAAATGTTACTACGTTTTTCTACAAACTTGGTCAAACTTGGAGTAGTTTGACTCTGACCAAAGTCAAAACGAATTATAATAATTTTTGCAAAACTGAACTTGTTGTGGAAGCTATTTCTATGCTTTTCAGGAACAGTTTGCAAAATTATAGAGTGCAAACTACGCTGTTAATAATTATTATGGTAAAATTGTCTAAAATTCTGTTGACATTCCAGATCACAAAATGACATTATTTGTGTCCTCAGTTGGCGTCAAGTTGGATGGTATCTACTCAAATTTCTCTTTTAAGAATTAATTATAATAAAATTGCACTTCTGGCAACAGAAGTATGGGCAAGAGTGCAGAATTTCCTCAAAAGATTAAAAAAAAAACATGAAGTAATAATAAGTGTAATTTTACGAAAACAAGTCATAAAACCATCGTTTTACAATACCAAATGGCAACAGAAGCACTACTAACGAAAACTGTTACAAAAGGTACTATATTTTTGCACGACAGGATATAGAATTTTAGGCTTTTAAAGCTTATTATTATAACTACATTTCTTATAACGGCTACAAGTACATTTTTGTGATATTATAGATTTGTGAAACTTACTTCCATCTTTGAGAGAGAGAGAGAGAGAATCCCATTGGTTATTCTAATAAGCCAAAACCAAATCCAAAATTTGAATTCTCAAACTTAATTTTGATTTTAATTTTAAGATATTTTAAATGTAGTTTCTTTTTCAGCATTGGCTTTTAAGTCACTAAGAACACATATATAATACTTAACTCACAAATTTTTTTGATAGGTACTTAACTTAAGAAGTACTAGGAATCAAACACATACATCAATTGATTACAATAAACACACGTGTCACGATGCACAGATTATAGCTAAGTCCAAACCTTTATCTCAAGCTATTGGCCTATAAAAAAGGACAAGAAACAGCAACGGTACTAGTTAATTGCCAAACGCATATCCTATTAGCATGTTATGTGCATCTTGTTTGACAGATGTCAGCATGTCTCACTAACTTTAGCATCCATTCCAATGTAACAGTAGACATTATTTTCTAGATTACAGGACATCAAAAATGGCCGTCCTGCTTTGATATTCCAGCAATGAAACATCATAAACATTATAAGAAACCACTAACAATTGAGTATATAGTTATATACTGGGTAACTACATATCCTCATTTGCAGTAATCCCACAAGCCTTTGTATTTCTAAGATAACAAGAACCGACTTCAACATTCTTGTTAGATACACTACCCCAAATAAGAACAACTGAGGCAGTACATAATCCGCCTGATCCTACCATCCAATCGAACTACATATGTACCATTCAATCCATAGTACAATTAACGCCCTATCAATCTCGGTGCCAAGAAACAAGATCAACCCACCAATTCAGAAATACACATTCGGATTCAGATCCTAGGAAGCCGCGACACATCGCGAGTCTCAGCAATCCAAGAAACACACTTCCCATTGGGCAAAAGTACAAGAAACAAGAAAAAAACCCAAGAAAGGGCCAAAACCCCAACACATGGCCAGAGGGGAGGAGGGGTAGGGGAGGGACGGATGAATACCTCATGGCGAAATGGCGGCGCAGAGGAGGAGGAGGAGAGCCCCCGAGGAGAGTAGGGTTTTGCGGATTGGTGGTGGTGGGGAAAGCGAGGAGCAGCGAGCAGAGGACGATGAGGAGGGCAGCGGCAGCAGGATCGCTACTGTTTCTTTCCCCCTTCGCTTGCTGTTTGCAGCTTTATTTGAGGGAGAAACTTTCCCGGAAATACCCCTGCACTTTCGGCAAATCTTCATCAACTACTCCTCCTCTAGTGCTACCTACCTGTTTGCAGAGTTGCTTAGGTAACGGCCTTGGAGTGTGCATACCTGTTGTTTTGGTTGTTTAGCGACTCGGCTCGGTCGCTGCAGAGGTCTGGCAGCTGCTGTGCTGTATGACTGATTGATTTTTCTTTGATTACTCGTGGCTTGTTGATGATGCCCTTTGTTACGCGAGTTGTTGGTGCCAGCGTTTTCCTGTTGGTTATGGATGATAGCTGTATTTCTTGCCAAAGACACGTTGTTCAGTAAAATTGCTGGTTCTGCGGTTACAGCTTATGCATCGTGCTTGATCTGGGAAAGGCTATTCCTTTCTTGGGATCTTGAACCCTCAACACAAGCATGTCAATCAATGTGAAAATTAATTGTGTGCCATGATTCAAATGAGAATAACTCCCACAATGACCAGTAATCCCATTTAGGCTTGTCTTAAGAATTTTGGGGTTACTAATATTTCAAATAATGCTAGTGCAGTTGGCAGGGGCAGCCGTCCTATGCCCCACCAGCCCGCGTTCGACTCCTGAGCGTGCTCATATCCCTTCTTAATTAATTGATACCAAGCTCATTCTTGGTTGCACTATGTTTTCTTGCTTCAAATAAGGAATGCAACATGTCAATGTAGATGTAGAATTTTAGGGGATGTAGACGTAGACATCTGTTGGTCTTGGTCAGTTATTATTCTAATGATCAACGTTTTTAAAGTGTGCCACCTTGTATGGAGACAATTTATTTGTTTTGGTGTAACAGCTATCATGAATCTTAACCATACTTCAAGGGTCTAAGAAAAGAAAATAAAAGAAGTTAGTATTTGAAAGAAAAGGGAATTAATTTCATCCTTTATTGTCAAACGATTTGCCATTCTCCTTGCTAAAAGAAAACTTCCTTTCAGTAATTTTTATTGGCATTGAGAAATGCAAATCTTGTTCTGGAATGCTGACATTTAATAATCAGTAGTACGTTAGGTTACACAAAAGAATTGACTTCTGAGATTTTCATCTTGTGAAATTGATAATTAATTTAGCGTTTTGCTTTTGGGGTGTTTTCTATTCGTCAACCACTTGATAATTGCTAGATCCCGATCGACTTTCCTTTTTCCTTTTTCTTATTTACTTGCACTTGAAACGGAAAATTACATTAGAAACAAAATTACGTTATAAAACTACTTCCCACTTGGAGCAGCAAAGCACTAAAAGAATACTCTGCAAAATGTATAACTATAGATTGAAGGAATTAACATGTGTCACATTTCTCCTGGCCTATCGGTCCTAGTCATTATTACGTTTACTCTTAGGACCTGTGAAAAGTTAATTGGTTTATACATAATATTTTGGTGTTCTGTCAGTCTACTTCATACGTAGAACTGATTCTGGTCATGCACTTTATATTGCCTTTATAAAGACACAAAGAAGTTATGTTGTCAAAATGATGATGCCCATTTCAACAGATGTTTGTTACAAATTGACCGATCAGAAAAGGATAGATGGGAACCAATCCTTCAATTTGGTTGTTTGAAAATATCTTGCAGTCTTGGCACAGTCTTATTGTTTTTGTGTGGATTTTCACTTCTACTTGGTCGTGCCTCATTTAGAGGGTAATTTAATCCATCTTTTATCCCCATTTTTAGGCTGCAGCAGTACAAAATAGTGGAGATGAAACTTCTAGCACAACAGAGAGATCTTCAGGTGCTCATACAAATCAAACTTATGGATTTCTTGTTCATTGATCTGACTTGTATGAACTTGTATACATATAGTTGTAAACTATGGGTGTTAATGCTAGCCTGTATACTCTTTTATTTTGTTGCCACAGGCAAAAATTCCTGATATAGAGAAGTGCTTGGATATTGTTGCAACTTTACAAGCTAAAAAGGCTTTGGGTGAGGTCTGTACAATCTCTTATGTTTCAGTTATGTTTCTATTTTTGTTGTGCTTGGGATGTTTGCTTCTTTTTGCCAGAAAATGGTTCAAGTCAATATGTAGTTATGCATAACTTAACCATTTTTGTTCAGGACACCAGCTAAAATCTAGTATCATTCATCAAAGATTCAACTTTGATGATTTGCATGCTTCTTAACATTTTTCTGTTAATAATTTTTTGGCCATGTATATCATTTTAGGACAGCTGGTTATCACCATGTTCTGTTATCCCTAAATGTAGATTAATGACTACAACTGTGCTTTTGGATATTGAAAACTGCTAAGTACTAATTGTCATTATTGTGCTACTGTTAACTAGACTTCGTAGCAATGACTGGTTTATGTGAAGTAAAACATTTGAGTACCTGATAATTTTTTTATTACATGATCATTACAAGAGTAGGAAATTAGGTTGTTGTGTTAGTTTTGGTGTGTACTATACTATACAGCAAAGTGCCAATGTGCATGAATTTTTTTTTAAGCACCAAAATGATAATCAGCCTGCTCCAATGGTTTATTGCTCACTCTGCATACCATGAACATTGCCTGAACTCTTCTCTGATTCAAGCAAACAAATTCTCTTGCCACTCAAGCTTGACAATGTTCAACTTAATGTGTACGTGGTGAAATGGAAGAGTTGAATAATTGATAGTTCCTTTAAGAGAAAATTCCATCCCAAATCCAAAATTACCACAAAAATTTGAGAGTACCAATTAGGGTCTGTTCGGAACCCTGTGTTCCCAACTCTCCCTTCTCTTTTTCCGCGCGCACACTTTTCAAATTGCTAAACGGTGTATTTTTTGCAAAAAGTTTCTATACGAAAGTTGCTTAAAAAAATCATATTGAGCCATTTTTGAAAAAAAAATAGCAAATACTTAATTAATCACGAGCTAATGGACCGCTCCGTTTTCTGTGCTAACTACTTGGGTTGGAAACACAAGGTTCCGAACACAGCCTAAGACCACAGGGAGAACCAAAACTTCTTATCTATACCACAAATCTGTGCGTTATCTACAAATGGAATTTTCTCTCTTTAGAGACCAACCATAGTGATTGCTAGTCATAGTGCTATTTTTAAGCAGACATAACATCGTATTGAAAGCTAACTACTACCGCTTCCAAATAATTGATGCAGGCACTCACAGCCGATTTTGAATTATCTGAGGGAATCTACTCCCGTGCGAAAATCGAGGACACCGATTCTGTGTGCCTATGGTTGGGTGCAAATGTAATGCTGGAGTACTCCTGCGACGAGGTTATTTCGGGCATACCAAGCATCTGAATTCATACTCCCTTCTGCTTTAGTTTCTTCCCTCATGTCTTCATATGTTACAGGCCAACGCCCTCTTGAAAAAGAATCTGGAAAACGCCAAGGCCAGTTTAGAAGTCCTTGTTGCTGATCTCCAGTTCTTGCGGGACCAACAAACCATCACTCAGGTAAACAGGCTTATACGTCTTACTATTCCTCCAGCTCATAAATTCTGTTCGATTAAACATACTAACCATGATGCCTTCGTCCACAGGTTACAATCGCTCGGGTGTTCAACTGGGACGTGCACCAACGGAGAAGCAAGCAAGCTATCAAAGAAACCTGATCATCATACCTGCAGATTCTACCAGCCAAAATGAGATCGCGACATTTTTGTACTTCTTGCCACCTCTGGCAGTCTAGGCCATCGTAGCATGTGCCCTCTGTTGGCGCCTTGCCGTGTAACAGTGTATCAGGTTTTATGGTGTTGGATTGTTGGGAACTCTGTTTGCCTTGCATGCAGTAGAAAATTGGTGTTTGTTTTCACTTCGGTTCGCGTGATGGAACATATTTTGAGGAGTAAAAATATATCATCATCATTCCTAGCGGTTTTCAGAGAGAAACCTTTGCAATGCATGTCATGTTTTGTGTTTGCGGTCTTGCAATTTCTCTTGAAGATGTTTGCTGTGCAGATGTAAGCCTGAGCGAAGATTAGAAGCGAAGAGATGATCAATTTCGTTTCCTTTCTTTCTTTCTTTTTTTCCTTTGCCGACTGGTAGCCATCAGGATGTTAATGCTGATTATCTCACGTGTGGAGTCAAAGATTATGGGTTACTTAAGAAGTTGTTACTGTAGTTATGTTGGCTAGCAGCTACTCCCTCCGTTTTTTAATAGATGACGCCATTGACTTTTTCTCACATGTTTGACCATTCGCCTTATTCAAAAAATTTACGTAATTATAATTTATTTCGTTATGAGTTGTTTTATCACTCATAGTACTTTAAGTGTGATTTATATCTTATACATTTGTATAAAATTTTTGAATATGACGAATGGTCAAGCATGTGAGAAAAAGTCAACGGCGTCATCTATTAAAAAACGGAGGTAGTACTAATTAGCCTGTTGTACCACAACTGTTAACTGCTCTGATTTGACCGGGCAAGCACGTCTGAAGAAGAATTTAGCTTGGAACCTATGGCCAGGAGGGTCTGTGTGACTGTACAGTGGTGTGTAACATTTTTCGCTTTCTCACACTGATGCTGAATTTGGACGGTTTGGCACCAAACATATGATGCTACTAAGGCTGTGTTTAGTTTCACGTCAAAATTAAAAGTTTGAAGAAATTGAAATGATGTGATGGAAAAGTTGAAAATTTGTGTGTAGGAAAGTTCGATGTGACGAAAAATTTAGAAGTTTAAAGAAAAAAGTTGGAATCTAAACATGGCCTAAACTTACAGTAAATGGCCCCAAATGGTTGCCCATCCTCACCTAATTAAGACGCAATCTTTTCTTCTCCCTCGCCATCCGTGTCTCCCTCGCCGGCCGACGGCGAGCAAAGCTGGCTGAAAGCTACACCTCGCATGCATTGGCCCAGCATATCCAGCATCAGTCTCGCTGTCAAGCCGGAGCTGAAAATTTCAGAATGATCTCTGTTACTCTCTCTGTCCATAATATAAGATAATATAATATATTTTCTCCTACAAGTTTATCCTAAAATATAAGTCCCATAATACTAGATTATATAAGGTATTTTCTCCTACAAATTCATCGTAAAACATAAGGGGTTTTAGAATCCCGAGACAATATTTTATTCTCTACCTATCAATTTTTATACTACTTTATTCCCAATTATCCAATTTCATACTAGTTCATTCCTCTATCTACCAACTTTGTAATTACCATTTTATTCCTTCACCTATCAACTTTTGTTTCATCATACATTCTTTCACTGCTTCCTTAATTTGTATAAAAAATAACATAATCTCTTATATTATGAGACGAAGGGAGTAGCTGCCATAAGCTAATAGAAGCTGACACTGTTAGTCATAGTCACACTGTTGCTCCATGGATTCTGCTCCAGGTCATCAATGGTGTAATTCTGCAATATAGTACAGGACACTAGCTGCTACCTTGCAACCTTGGTAATCCTCTGCAAGAAATCCGAGAATTGTTCTAAAAATATAAATCCGAGAATTAACAACGTATAGCACCTCTGATTCTTGCCACAATATCACTAGTTGCCTGGTTAAACATTGATGGCGAGCTTCTAGCTTCATTTTAGGCCTTTTCACATTTTTATTAGAACTCATAAGATTTATTTCATACCAGAAACAGATTACATGGTCTATGGTGCAATTAGTTTCACTTTAGGCCTTTTCACATCGATTGCGACTCAACATGAAGCAGGACATGTAACTAGGCTTCTAATCCATAGCTCTGATTATTTTTACCATAAGCTACAAACCATATGAAACTTGACACAAAAATGGCCTCTAAGTGTTGACCAGAAAATTTCCACTCCTATTGAACTAATGATGCAATCTTCACCATAGTAATTGTCCCAGCATCATCGCTCTTGCTGCCAATCAAGCTGGAAAAGAAACTTCAGAATTATCTGTAGTTGCTCTGAAAGCAATGTTTGGTCATTCTGTTCCAGCAGCAATAATAATTAGTGCTACTACCATATAAAATGATTAATTGTAAACCTGCAGGTGGCAATGTCTGCATGATCATGGTATATGCATCTAATATGGCATCAGGCCTGGTCAATCTGTTGGTGCTGCTGCTGCTTGCTTAGAAATGGCATCGTCTTTACTTGGTCTAATCTGTCAGCTTGCAGGGTAGCTCTTCATGTGTTTGAACAGCATGTAGAGTATTTATGACAGATTTGTGGTCTCACATCAGAGGACCGACCTCATTAGTTTAGTTTGATTTTTTTTGTAGGCACAATTAACCTGTTAGAGAAATGACAGTGTGAAACATGGAGTAATACTTTTGTGTGAATTCATTTTGTAATGTTGGTCTTCTATCTGATTTAATGTATCCAATTAGGCCGTCTTTAGTTACAAAATATTTCTTCAAACTTCCAACTTTTCCATCGCATCAAAATTTTCCTACACACACAAACTTTCAACTTTTTCATCACATCGTTTCAATTTCAACCAAACTTCTAATTTTGGTGTGAACTAAACACACCCTTAGTACGCAGGCATTTTAGCCTTGTTGCCATGGACACATGATTGTTGAGCCATAAAAGTGTCTTCTTTTTTTCTATGAGGACTCAATGAGTGGCCTAGTTTCTTAATGCCATCAATGTACAACTTATCCTAGAAGAGCTGAAGAGAGAAGAGAAGAATTTCAACTAATTCATTTATTAATTATTAGTGCCCATGAACTAAACCACTTCAGACATTATGGCAGTATGGGCATTCGTGGAGGTACAGTATAAGTAGCCATATGCATGCAGTAATTAGATTGCTGTAGATGTAGGACCTAGAAAATTCCCAAGATGCCGCATACGCTTAGGCTGTGGTTAGATCCAAAGTTTGGATCCAAACTTCGGATCCAAACTTCAGTCCTTTTCCATCACATCAACCTGTCATACACACACAACTTTTCAGTCACATCATCTCCAATTTTAACCAAAATCCAAACTTTGGATCCAACTAAACACAGCCTTAATAGTATAGTCAACTACTAGCTCCAATTCATCTATAGCCAATCTAATAGCTCATTCATACAATGGTTATATACTACACTATTAATATCTGGTCCTACCTGTCATACACACACTGCGTCTTGAAGTTCGTGTTACAGCTGGCTATAAATCTATAACCCGCTGCTCTTCTTTCTCCTCATTTTATCTTTTTAAAATATATTTACAGTTGGTTTATAGCATGCTATTGTACCCGCTCTTAAGTACTGCTATATAGTTTCTCCAGGAATTAATGTTATAAGCTATGGAATTAATGTTATAATGAGTTAGTGGCTGCTAAAATATGGAGTAACTCAAAAGGACAGGAATTAATTAAAGGTTGACGGAGACACCCATTGTGCAGTGAAAAATCATTTTTTTAAGGAAGTTGTCCTCTAAATTCTTGGAAATATGGATTAGCCATTAATTACCTCCGTAGATGTTAATGAATCTAGATATATGTATGTGTCTAGATTCATTAACATTTATATGCATATATATAATGCTAGAAAGTCTTACATTATGGAACGGAGGGAGTAGTTCAGATCGAAATGAGTATGGTTAAGACTACATGAGTTTAATTAATTAATTAGCAGAGGTGCAAATGCATGTGCCGCAGCAACGTACAGGAGCATGCATGCAGGCAACAATCAATCATTTGGTTGGCATGTGTACATGCTCCGTTTGTCATCAGAAAAAATAAAGTTCAGCACGTACATAATGATCTTTTCCTCCACCAGCAAGCAATTAACTAATTAAGGGAGTAACTATATTTATGGCGCTATATTTTTCACCAAAAAATAGTCAGCATGTATTTACATTGTAAGTCCATAAATTACATATGTAAATTTAGTGTATTTATAATGTAAGTTTCAAAATTACATAGGTAAGTCCCAAAATTACATAGTAATTACATGTGTAAGTGGTGTGTAAGTGGGATGTAAGTGGGGTGTAAATTTGTATAAAGTATAGTATGCATGCGTGTAAAACCTTGAACTAATGAAGACGTTAAGCTTTAATTAATCATGTTGACAGCCGCAACGTTAGCCTGCTATTGCAATATGCACGGACAAGATCGCATTGGCACGGGACAAAGGAAATCGGACGCTTCAAAACGCCGACTGTGATGGAGGAGAAAATGTGTCGACACAATTCTAGCGATTCCGCTAATTAATTAGTTGTCTCTCCACCCTCATCTCAGCATGAACAGGGTCTCCGATTCTCCAAAGAACGACTCCGTATCCCATTCTCTAATGTTAAAATTGAATAATTGTGCAAATTGTAGCTCACTCGTCAGGTTTATTGTGGTAAAATCTACCCACCTGGGTTAAATGCTTACTTAGATTTAGATTATCGCCACGAATTATCTATTTGATTACAGTAAATAAATTAAATATTAAAAATAAACTTAACAAATAATTTAAAAGTAAGTGATCACATATATCTAATGTAACGTGGAGTAAATAATAAAAACATGACCGTTTGACTGAAGTCATAAATTTAACACGAGTGTTTGTATTTACAGTAATTATACATTCATAGAAACCTCTGAAGTTACCACGTCTTGATCCCTAGTCGTCTTTAATAATTTTATAAAATAATCTCCTTCTATTAAGTAATTAAGACCAGATAATGTTGTACCACAACTGTTAACTGCTCTGATTTGACCGGGCAAGCACGTCTGAAGAAGAATTTAGCTTGGAACCTATGGCCAGGAGGGTCTGTGTGACTGTGTACAGTGGTGTGTAACATTTTTCGCTTTCTCACACTGATGCTGAATTTGGACGGTTTGGCACCAAACATATGATGCTACTAAGGCTGTGTTTAGTTTCACGTCAAAATTAAAAGTTCGAAGAAATTGAAATGATGTGATGGAAAAATTGAAAATTTGTGTGTAGGAAAGTTCGATGTGATGAAAAAGTTAAAAGTTTAAAGAAAAAAGTTGGAATCTAAACATGGCCTAAACTTACAGTAAATGGCCCCAAATGGTTGCCCATCCTCACCTAATTAAGACGCAATCTTTTCTTCTCCCTCGCCATCCGTGTCTCCCTCGCCGGCCGACGGCGAGCAAAGCTGGCTGAAAGCTACACCTCGCATGCATTGGCCCAGCATATCCAGCATCAGTCTCGCTGTCAAGCCGGAGCTGAAAAATTCAGAATGATCTCTGTTACTCTCTCTGTCCATAATATAAGATAATATAATATAAGATAATATAATATATCCTCGCAAAAAAAAAAGATAATATAATATATTTTCTCCTACAAGTTTATCCTAAAATATAAGTCCCATAATACTAGATTATATAAGGTATTTTCTCCTACAAATTCATCGTAAAACATAAGGGGTTTTAGAATCCCGAGACAATATTTTATTCTCCACCTATCAATTTTTATACTACTTTATTCCCAATTATCCAATTTCATACTAGTTCATTCCTCTATCTACCAACTTTGTAATTACCATTTTATTCCTTCACCTATCAACTTTTGTTTCATCATACATTCTTTCACTGCTTCCTTAATTTGTATAAAAAAATAGCATAATCTCTTATATTATAGGACGAAGGGAGTAGCTGCCATAAGCTAATAGAAGCTGACACTGTTAGTCATACTGTCATAGTCACACTGTTGCTCCATGGATTCTGCTCCAGCTCATCAATGGTGTAATTCTGCAATATAGTACAGGACACTAGCTGCTACCTTGCAACCTTGGTAATCCTCTGCAAGAAATCCGAGAATTGTTCTAAAAATATAAATCCGAGAATTAACAACGTATAGCACCTCTACCCCACCAGAAGAAAAAAGAAATTTGGCCAAGCGGCTACATATCTGTAGCTTCCCGCTGGCTCTTCTTCTCCTCATCTTTATTATCTTATTAAAATATGCTTAGAGCACCCGCAATGATAAGTAAGGTGCTCTCTATAAAACATGTACATATCAACAATAGACTAGATTAATAGTAAACCACCTCAATAGTATGTCTACTATGTACATGGGTATCTATAGCTCTCTCATGCATTGCCTCGTTTTTCTCTATAGACTATCTTTAAGTTAGTAGATAGATTTTGCTCTCTCTCTCTTCATTTAATATCTTCCAAGTAGGAAAATATTCTGACATGGATCTCTTGTAGAGAGCTTATAGATAACTATTATGGGTGCCCTTATAGCTGGCTAATAGTCTGCTATTGTACCTGTTTTCTTAGAAGATCGATCAGTGTAACTAATTAAAGTTGTAATTGCTTGACTAAATCGTGGCTAATTTTGCAGGAGGTGTACGTGGCGAGCCACGAGGAGAAGAGCAAGTGGCGGCCATTGCCGCGGCGCGGCGCGAGTACCCTCGCCCCCTCGTCTTCCACGACGGCCGCCTCGCCTTCCTCCCGACGCCGCTCGCCGCCGCGCCATGCTCGTCTGGCTCCCCTTCGGCGCCGCCCTCGCCGCCGCCCGCCTCGCCGTCGCGCTCGCGCTCCCCTACCGCCACGCCACCCTCCTCCTCGCCGCCACCGGCCAGTCCTGGCGCCTCAGGGGCTCGCCCCCGCCCACGCCCACGCCGCCGCCGCGGCGCGCCAAGGGCGAGCGGCGGCGCGGGCAGCTCTACGTGTGCAACCACCGCACGCTGATCGACCCGGTGTACGTGTCCATCGCGCTGGACCGCCCCGTGCGCGCCGTGTCGTACAGCCTCAGCCGCGTCTCCGACCTCCTCTCCCCGATCGGCGCACCGTGCGCCTCGCCAGGGACCGCGCGCCCACGACGGCGCCGCCATGGCGCGCCTCCTCGAGGCGGGGCCCCACGTCGTCGTCTGCCCCGAGGGGACCACCTGCCGGGAGCCGTACCTGCTGCGGTTCAGCCCGCTGTTCGCGGAGCTCGCCGACGGCGTCGTCCCCGTGGCGCTCGCCGCCGAGGCGGCGGCGTTCCACGGCACGACGGCCGGCGGGTGGAAGTCCATGGACGCGCTGTGCTACCTGGCCAACCCGAGGATGTGCTACACGGTGGAGTTCCTCCCGCCCGTCGACGCGTCGCCGGTGAGGGAGGGAAGGCGGCGAGCACCGAGCTGGCCAACGCCGTGCAGCGGCGGGT
>CM020189.1:16670593-16770608 GCA_009805545.1 Oryza longistaminata
GACCTAGTTGAGATGGGAATCAGGGAAGAGTTACACCCTCAAGAAGGAGAGAAGAATGGCAAAGTATATCTTCCACCAGCCTGTTTCACACTGACACCTGAGGAGAAGAAGTCATTTCGCAACTCACTCCGTGATGTCAGAGTGCCCATAGGTTTCTCATCAAACATCAGTCGACTAGTTTCCATGAAAGATTTGTCGGTATCTGGTTATAATTCACACGACTGTCATGTCTTGCTCACCGTGTTTCTTGCAATTGCAATAAGGGCCATAAAACCGGAGCATTTAAAGGTTGCTATCACAAGGTTGTGCTACTTTTTCAACGCAGTGTCACAGAAGGTCATTAGTCTCGAAGAGTTAGGAAATCTCCGTACATTCGCACATGAGACATAGTGCTAACTTGATATGTGTTTCCCTCCGTCATTTTTTGATATGATGGAGCACCTCATTGTTCACATAGTGCCGCAGATGATTGCGCTTGGCCCATTGTACCTCCATCAAATGTGGTCATACGAGTGTTACATGGCGGTTGTGAAGGGTTACGTCTGAAATGGTGCACATCCAGAGGGATCAATGGTTGAGGGTTATAGTACTGAAGAGGTTGTCGAGTGCTGTATCGATTACATCAAAGATGGATATGCAATTGGAGTATCTGTGCCCCAATACGAGGGCAGATTGAGTGGCAAGGGAACGATAGGAAAGAAGAGATTCGTCACCCATGATCACAAATCATTCCAAGAAGCTCACTTTAGCGTGCTTCATCAGTTTGCTATCGTTGAGCCGTACATTGATCAACATATCGAACTAATACGAGCTAACAATAAGGGTCGCACCACCGAGTGGATAATGAAAGAACACAAGCATCTCTTCATAGATTGGTTGCGAGACCTATACTTACCTGAGGGACAAACTACCGATGAAATAAATATGAAGCGGTTGGCTTGTGGTCCATCAACTACAGTAAATTCTTGGTAGGGATATGACATTAATGGATACTCGTTTAGTACAAGAGCCCAAGATAATAAGACATGTACGCAAAACAACGGTGTCCGTGTGGAGGCAATTGATGAAGGCGGGGAAAAACAATCATACTTCGGTTTTATTGAAGAAATATGGGAAATCGACTATGGGCACACAATGCAATTCCCCATATTTAAGTGCCAGTGGGTAAAATACCCGAACGGGGTCAATGTTGATAAGTTCGGTCTTACTGTCGTTGACCTGGCGAGTGTGGGTCACAAGGATGACCCTTGGGTACTCGCCAATCGCGTGGCACAAGTGTTTTATATGAAAGACCCATCAAAGAGTAAATTGCATTGGTGGTACACAAACTTGTTAGGTGGGTGCGATTTAATGCATAAATTTGTAAAATGCTCATTTCTGTACATGAACTTGTCTAGTTCGTGCGAACGAGGACCAAAATAACTTAGTAATGTTAATTTTACGAAGCTGATGTTGATTAGGATGTGACGTGCATACGTGTAGTGAGTATGCATAAGATATGCAATATTTATAAATTTGGTCTCTACTTTATCCTTCATCATGGAAATGATGAATTTCATATATTTCTAACCCTCATATCATTGCTAAGTTTTTTCTTTATCTTTTTTCTACTATCACTACATCCCATTATATTTTTTATCGGAGAGGTGTATGTCTAACAGCAACCTTCTCAGATATATATTTACGTAGTATCTAATCAGCCCCTAAATCAATAAGATTAGCCATGTAGTGTTCTTTTCGCCTTCCTCCGCACGCATCAGACAAATTTATGCACCAAAATGAGTATTTTATATGTTCGTACACTGGATTGCACCCACCCGACAAGTTTGTGTACCGGCAATACAATTTACTCTTTATTTTATATCGATATGTTTTTCTCTAAACTTTGACAAACTTACACACGTTTGAGTTTAAAAAAAAATAATCAAAGCACCTTGTATTATGAAAAGAGGGGTAAGTATATACAACAATTTTCCACACGTATAATAATTGTATAGACGATCTACATGAGATCAATGCCAGTATGCCACTTATATGTACACATGTTTAAAGTTCAAACAGCACATTTTGAGTAGAAAACATGATACGCCAATATAGCCATAAAAGATCTCTCTACAGTGGAAGGTGTAGACTGTAGATCACATCATCACACCTCATTTCTCCTTTTATGTAGAAGTGGTGGTGCACACAAAATCACATGGAATAGGAGCTTCAGGTACAAGGGAACACCTAATGAACTTATCATCAAAACAGTGGTCATTTGGTACATGGAATGCAGTCAGCTGAGATTACTTTGTAGTCATATTTTCATACAGGTGGTCCTTTCTATAGAAAAAAAGGGGTAGTCTTACACTAAATGAAAACAGAGACATCTAAGCTACCTCAAGACTTTCTCGGCTGCGTACTTCTCTACTTTCATTGTCCTGTTCCTTCTTCTAATGTTTTCGTTGTTATCGCGCTCGACTTCATCGACAAGAATAATTTCAGGTTCATCATCAGCTTCAGCATCATCATCTTCATAACCAGCAGTCTCCATTTCACCATTATCATCCCAATCCTCCTCCTGCTGCTCCTCTTCGCCATCATCTTCATCATCAATGTATTCATCATCCATATACTGTTGTTGAGCTCGCAGGGTGTGGAACTCTGGTGGGGGAGGGCAGTCTTCAGTGATCGCCTCGTCCCGTTTCATCACGAGATGCCTAATGATTCTCTCGTCCTTATCTAGCAGGGTCTTGAAGTCATTGATGTATTTTGCCTGTATCTCAAAGTTCATTAAGATGTAGTTGGCATGTCTTGCTTTCTTTATTTTGTAAGCAAGTCTACGCAGTCCCCAATTGTTAAGCCTCCATATCCTTCCTTTCTTCTCTCTGACAAAATCTGCGATAGATAAAATGATATTGGTAATTAGAAGCCTAATAATTAACTGCTAGACCAAAAGAAGAAAAAAGCAGACAAACACTAACTCCTGAACAATCGAAGAATATTCTTGTCTGCCCTGAAGATTTGACATAGAGCATAAAAGAAATGCATAGTAGTAATTTGGCAGGAAATGACTATGTTTGTTTGCCATAAAGTGACTGAGATAACTCTTTAGGAGAGTTTTAGTTTTTTTGTTCTCTTTCGTGAAACAACTCCAATTTGCTGACTTCAAACAGCTGTACAAGAGAAGCATGTTGAGAAATGCACCTTGTACTTTTGATACAACATCTTCAACTTCTTCCACACGATCCTCATGAATTAGGTAAACCACTTCATAATGCCGCACTGCATAAGGGAGAGAGTTAGTCATGTTAATTTAGTATTGCACATATAAATAAGAACACAAATGGACTGGACATAGATAAAACCAACAAAAACTATCTCAGTAAACGAGGAAAGGAAAGAGATCTTACTTCTTTTCAGATTTAAATCACTCTCCATTTGGATATTAAGAAACTCATATAGCTTTTCTGCAAATGAGTGATTTGGTTAGACTGGTTTAAAATATTTGCATGAAGCACAAAAAGGAAAATAACAATATAAAGAAAATGAAAAACACCTTCATCAGCATCAGCAAATTCAGGTGCAACTTGACCACCATCTTTCACCATTTTCTGTAAAACAGCCAACAGAACAAACGAGTAACACAATGAATTTCATTCTTTGTCATGACATTAAACGATATCAACCAGTATGTTAAAACAAATGAGCACAGCGTTTTTGGTCATCAGAACCCAGTCAAAGACAAAGAGCAACATGCCCTCGAGAATTAAAGTTGAAAGCAGGTGAACCTATGAGCAAATTCAGTCAGCAGACAAGATCTAGTAAAGCTCCATGATCACTAATAACATTTTAGCTAAACCAGAAATGTTGCGCTTGTATCTGCATTCACAACGCTGGTAATACAGTGATTACCATTGTTCACCAGCCGTGCAAAGTTGTAATAACAAACTCATTAGACAAACTGGTGCCCACCATTGGACAAGACAATGCATCAACCGTATTACTCACACCATTGGACAAGATAATGCATCAACCGTATTACTCACAATAAACAGCAGCAAAATCAGCCCTGAAGCCATCATAATTGTGAATTACTCACAATAATAAACAGAAGCAAAATCAGCCCATAATTGTGTACTATTTCTAATCATGCTATTACTTCCTCAACATAACAACATCCAACACAATCTCGCCATTAGTCCCCACTGTTCATACTCCAATTCCTCGATTCTCCGCGACTAACAAGAAACCAACCACAGCTTCGTTCTATCCATAATTCACGGCGGTGAGTTGGAACAGTAACAAGAAACACACCTTCCTGAGCAGGACGGCCTCGGGGAACGGCCCGGTGGCCTCGCCGGCCTTGGGCGCGAAGCTGTGGGTGTCCACCCTCTCATCCTCCTTCTCCCCCTCCCCGCCCTTCCCCCTCCTCTTCTTGGCCGCCGCCGCGGCAACCATCACCCGCCGCCCCGGCCGCCCTCCGCCTCCAACTCCGGTGAACGCCGCGACCCGCTGCAACCTCAGCCTCAGTTGCTGCGGCTGCGGCTGCCGCGCGAGGAGGGACAGCGGCCGCGGCGCGGCGGTGGCCTCCATGGTGGCGGGCGAGGAGAGCGAGGTGGAGGTTCTCGCCGGGGTTTTTGGGTTGCGGGGGACGCGGAGCGAAATGGGCGACGAAGGGAAGAGGATAAGATGGAACATGGGCCGGGCTGGCCAGTGGGCCCATATGTTTTATCCCAATCAGCCACTTCCTGAATGGGCGGGCTCCACAAAAGGAATAAGTTCATCCGCGGTCCCTTAACTTGTCGACGAGTCCGATACTCATTCTTCAACCGGAAAAAAACCAGATACAACGGATCCGTCTGTCAAAACCAGTGCAGATGAGGTCCCTTGACGGTTTGGATGGCTGTTTTGGTTGACGTGGCACCAATGTGGCTAATTTGACTTGATCTTCTTCCTCCTCTCTCCCTCTCCTCTCTCGCGACGGAGCAGGCGGCGGCGGCGGAGGCACATCTTTGGCGTCTGTGGGCGGAAGAGCAAGGGGTGGCGGAAGGTGGCCCTGGCTGCGGCGCGCGGCGGAGAGGACGGTCAGGAGGACAGCATCGGAAACGAGGGCCGGTGGTGCCCCTTAATCCTCCACTTTGTGTTCCCCTCCTGGATCAATATTGAGCACGTCTTTCTTCGCCGTCGCACAACCAAGGGATTGGAGCCATGTCTTCCTTGTCGCGAGCTTTCAGAGACCACCTTCGTCACCGACGGTTCACAAGGGTAGACGCCTGCCCTAGAGGTCACCGGAGTCGCTGCCGCCATCTTCGCCTCGACTAGGGCCGCCACTGCACCGGGTTGAGCTCCTCTCGTGTGCACGTTTCCCTCTCGAGCGCCTCAACAACAACAACGACGACCCTTCTCGCTCCACCCTCTCCTTCTCTGCCGCTACCTTTCACAGCCGGTTGTCGTCCTTGCGCGGTCGCACCTCACTCCCTTCTCAACCTCTCTGCGCCGCTCGCTAGAGGGAGAGAGAGATAGAGGGAAGAGAAAGGAGTAAGGATGACATGCGGGGCCACATGGCCCCATAATTTTTTTAATTATTTTGTGTATAGCTGACATGTGCCCCGCGTTTTTCTATTATTTTTCTCGGGATCGAGTTGACACGTAAGCCACGTCAATGCCACGTGGGACGAAGACGTAGTCAAAGGATCCACGTAGGTGTCACATCAATCAAAACCGCCTAGGGATTAATGTTGCACCGGTTTGAATAGTTGAGGGACCTATTGTATTGGTATTTGTATGGTATTTGTATTGGTATTTCGGTTGAAGGACTAAAATCGGATTCGTTGACAAGTTTAGGGAGCTCGGATGAACTTATTTCCAAATAAAAATTAAAAGTGGCTTCTGTAATTAAGAGCTTATTATTACGTGGGCCGTGTTACGGCTAGGTTAAGCCCACTCGTCGTCTTCCTCCGGTCGCCGCCGCCTCCGCCGCCGCCATCGCAGGTTAGGGTTTCGCGCTGAGAGCCATGGACGCGACGGCGCAGCCGCCCGGGCAGGGAGGCGGCGGCGGCGGCGATGTGGGCGGGAGAACGGGGTGCTCCTCTACTACAAGTACGCCGAGGTGCCCGACGCCGCGGCGCTCGCCGCCTTCTACGAGTCCCACTGCCGCGCTCTCGCCCTCATCGGCCGCGTCCGCGTCGGCCCCGACGGCGTCAACGCCACGGTGAGCATCATCCTCCTCTCGCTCTAGCCATTTTCGGGGATCGCTCCTCGCTGACCTCGCTGGATTCTGGATTTGTGGTGTTTGCTAGCTCGGGGGGAGGATGGCGGCGCTGGAGAAGCACGTCGCCGAGATGAGCTCCAACGCCTTGTTCGACGGCACCGACTTCAAGCTGGCCTCCTGCGACGACCCCGTCGACGAGCGGGTCGCCAGGGAGTGCGGCTTCACCTCGCTCTCCGTTCGGCTCGTCAAGGTGTTTCTCCTCTCACCATTCAGGAATTCGATGCTACCTCGTAGCTGTCCCAATTACATTTACATTTTGAGTTGTTTCTTGCAATTGGCAGGAGCTGGTAACGCTTTGCGCAAACCCGTCGTTGGCAACCCCGCAGATTACATGCGCCGGGAGGCATTTGTCGGCTGCGGAGTTCCATTCGGTACTCCAAAGTGTTGGTCAGTGGATTCTGAGACTGATTTTTGCCCATATTGCGATTCTCTGGATTAAAATTGATTACTGAATGTTTAAGGTGGGGTTTTGTTATAGCAGGAGCTACTTCGGACTCTGAAGCAACCGTGGAGAAGAGTGAAGTGGTTGTCTTGGATGCGAGAAATGTCTACGAGACACGGATTGGCAAGTTCCGTGTACCGAACGTGGAGACACTGGATCCAGAAATCAGGCAGTACAGTGACCTGCCGTTGTGGATAGATGAGCATGCTGAGAAGCTCCGCGGCAAATCAATTATGATGTATATATGACTGCATCTTACAAATTAACTATTGAACAACCTGCTTTGTGGATAGACTGTGGCGTCTCTGAAGCGATCAGCCTAACCACTGATTTTGTATTTTTCAGGTACTGCACAGGAGAGTATACGGTGTGAGATGGCATCGGCTTATATCCGCTCGAAAGGTGAAGGCTTTGAGAATGTATTTCAGGTATTGCAACCCTTTTTAATTGGTAATTTGACACTTTGAAAATAGTGTTGAAGATGTTGTGGTAGTGTGCACATCATTGGACCAACTGATCATTCATTTCTTGTTATGCTTGCGTTAGCTATATGGTGGCATTCAGAGATATCTGGAGCGATTCCAGATGGTGGCTATTTTGAAGGGAAGAATTTTGTATTTGACCATAGGTACAACTATATATGTACTGCCAACATGTAGTTTCACTGAATTCCTTAGTGGAACTGTTGTCCTAAAGATTTCTCTAGATTCTATACTGCTAACTTGTTTTGATGTGAATAATCAGGATTTCAGTTGGAAGCCTAAAAGAGAACATACTTGGAACTTGTTTGCTATGTGGTTCTTCTTTCGATGACTACTCGCCCCGTTGTCGTTGCAGCCATTGTAGAATGCTGGTGTTAGTGTGCTCCACATGCCAGGTTAATAGGATCCTATACCTCTTAGTGCTTTCCTTTAAGTAACTTTTAATGATTGGCATCTTAACTTTTGCTATTCGAATATGTGCTTCGATGCTACAGGATTTGCCCACTAAATTTCTTTCTTCTCCAGGATTCCACTAAGGAGTATGTTTGTGAGTTGTGCCAAAAGAATGGAAAAATGCTGCCAAACATCACCAAGGCAAGATTGCAAAACAGAGTCAGAGCTAATAGATTCTTCTGACTTTGGAATACCAATGATTATTAATCAAAGTGCAACTTCAACCATTCCCAGGAGTAATGGTAAGGTCTGTATCAGTTTGCATTTGTACTCTCCCAGCTATATAGTATTTATCACAGCAAATCTCTCCATGTTGTAAGCCTATAGTGCATAAAATACGTCATATTGAGCAAAGATTCAGTACTAAGTCAAAACTGTTTCTGTACTTTTGACATATAAGCCTAGGTTTAATACTACTAACTTAATTCATGCTGTTTAAACCTGTGTATTTGTTTTGAATGAACATGCATGTGTTGTTCCATTCATTTCAGTCTGCAGTCAGCTACTTGCATTTCTTGATGCTGGGCTTCCTCTAATGTGTGGAAATGCTCTACAGGTAGTGAGCAGCTGAAGAAGCTAAAGATCCTCTGTTTGCATGGTTTCCGTCAGAATGCATCAAATTTTAAGGGAAGAACATCAGCACTTGCCAAGAAGCTAAAGCACATTGCCGATCTTGTCTTTATAGATGCTCCACACGAGCTTTCGTTTGTGTACAAACCAAATCCAGATCACTGCTCTGGCAGATCTTCACTGCCGTCTGGCACACCAAA
The DNA here is from genome assembly GCA_009805545.1 of Oryza longistaminata. Lineage (NCBI taxonomy): Eukaryota > Viridiplantae > Streptophyta > Magnoliopsida > Poales > Poaceae > Oryza > Oryza longistaminata. The sequence goes on from CM020189.1 coordinate 16,678,997, forward strand.
GAGAAAATACGCATGGCTAGTTGCTCCAAACTCAATTTGTTACGCTGAGCATGACTGGAAGATTGCAGATGCACCATTCGATCCTCTTCAGTATCAGCAACAAACCGATGGATTCGAGGAATCATACGCATACCTTGAACATGCTATCTTTCAGATGGGGAACATTGACGGCATTCTTGGTTTCTCCCAGGGCGCAGCAATGGCAGCCTTGTTCTGCAGACAACAGCAGAAGACTTGTGGCTCCCTTAAATTCAGGTTTGGGATATTCTGCTCTGGGTATCCAGCACCTATCATCAGTGATTTTGACGGTGAGCCAATTAAGCTCCCTTCGCTTCATTGCTTTGGCAACTCTGAAGATCATGACAGGCAGATAGCAAACAGGGCAAGCACCGAACTCGCGAATCGATTTGATAAGAGTTGTCGCTCTGTTATTGAGCATGATATGGGCCATATAATTCCTACTCGGCCGCCCTTTATTGATAAAATAAAAGAGTTTCTGTCCAATTTTATTTGAAATGTTTGGAAATAAGGCAATATGCTTTGTTGTAAGTTAACTTATGACCCCTCTTTTGATGCATATCATCTGTTGAGTTGTTCTATGCTCATGCTGACTGTATGGTTTGCAGCCACCTTCCACTACTTTGAACCTCTATTGATTTATGATATATGCAATTTATGCATGCACTCCTTTTATTATAATTAAGAATAATTTTAGCTGGGCTATGGTAGTATAAAATTAAATTCTCAACATTCAAAACTAGCTTCAAATTATATAAATTAAGCCTTAAATAATAAAACATTTCTCAATTAACAATCCAGCGTACAGAATTACAGCCTCTCGCTCACTGAGAACGTGTCTCACTAACTGAAGTACGTGTAAAAGTTGAGCCCAAAGATTCGTATGAATTTGGTAAGTATGTGTAAATTCGGCTCATAAGTCATAACTATAGCGTTTCTCAATTCCGAATTCATACCAACTCGGCATTTCACGAGTTATAAAAGAGCAATAAAGAATATTAAATCTCGTCGCTAACTGAATTCAGAATAGAAAGATCCAAAACTTTTTTAAAAAATAAAAAAATAAATACCCAATATCTTGCTAAAACAAGTGGAAAACAGGTGAATTGGACCAAAATTGCTTGCAAATTCAGCCCAAAAGTACGCGTTAATTCGGCCCAAAGCATGAGCCAGATCAATTTATAATGGGCCAGAATAGAATCCGATACATACGGATACGGGTCAAATAGTTGTCTTAATAATAACAAGAAAAAAAAAAACCAGCATAGCAAAGCAAGGGTTTAGGGCGGCGGCGGCGGATTCCACGGCGGCCATGGCGACGGCGGTGCGGCTCCTGCGAAGGAGCCTGCGAGGGGGCGAGGTACTCACTCCACCTCTCCCAATCGAATTACACTTCCTCTCAACTTTTCTTTTTTGTTATTGGGGGATTTCGTGTGGGCTGCTCCCCCAGTTTATATCGAATTTTCTTTTACTTGTTCTTGCTGTGGTTTAGGTTTTTTATTTTTTTTCCATTCTAGGGTTTTGGAGTGGCGCCTCCTTTACGCGACGATTTATTTTTTGTGCGAGCTTTTCTTGACTATTTATGCGTGTGTTTGTGTGTTTTGTGCGAGCTTTTCTTGACTCAGTGCGGTTGATGCTTTTCTTTCGCGCGAGCTTCTCTTGACCCTGTGCGGGTGGTTGAGGAAGCAGCAGCTTAAAGATGCAGTCTCGGAGCTCAGTTCGTTCGATTTCATCCTTGATCTTCTTTTCTTCGCTATGGCCTTCTGTCCGAATTGGATTGGGAGTAGCTCACCTAGTGCTGGAGTCTGGGTAGGTGATGTAATTTCAGTTTGTTAGTGTGGGTTTGTAGTACTCTTTATTTCAATGGAATTGTTCAAAATGTTATGCTTGCTATTGCATTCTCGATTATTAGCTAGTAAGATAGATGCCTAGATGTACATGTAGCTTGATTGGTATTGACTTCTTTTCAGACTTTTGATGATTGGTAAGTAGGAGTAATGGTATTGTCCTAGAGATGATAAATATTGAGGTGCTTGCTTTAGGCTTCAGTTGAGTGAGTTGTTGATGCAAGATCCACTGTACCATGTCAAATTGTCAGCAATGCTTCGAGATTTGGTAATTGGTGAACTTTAGATGGATTGCATGTCTCATCCACCCCTTGTCAGTAAGTAGTGGCACTGGCAGCTCAATTAAAAAGACAACAAAATATTTTGGTTTGATATCATTGATTAGTTCGTACGCATGAACAAAATGATACGTTTTTTTTGTACAATGTTGAAATGTGTTTTATGCTTTGTCGGAATTTTGAACGCAGGCAGCACCTTGGTTCTTATCCGCTTCTCAAAATTTGGTACGACGAGTTGCAAACAGCACCAGATCAGTTGATGTTGGCCAACCAACACCCCGATCTCATCCTGAGGTACTTCCTTGTTGGTAACATAATAGCACTAGCTGATGGTGTGAAATTGCGGTCACATTATAATTTCTCTTTTTATGGCCTTGATTTTCCAGTGATGGTATTCAAACATTGCTAGCCTATTTGGTTTCTGGCTAACTTCAGGATACAAAAATTAAAAGTACCGCTGTAACAATATTAAGTAACTCCTGGGCCAATGGGGGTAGGGAAGTATGTGAAACCCCAATTGTAACAATGAACCAAAACAGTGATCTAAGAAACTTTTGCAAGATTAATATTTTGGGTGGCATGGCTAAGCAAACTGAACCTGCCTATTTGCCAATTCGGTGTCTTTTCCGATATGCGGGTGATACAACTCATTGGGCATGCTTATTACCTATGAGAGTGCTCAAATTACATTGGAATTTATTACCTATGAGAGTGCTCAAATTACATTGGAATTTTCATAAGAGAGTTTCTTTATAATCACTATGCACAATAATATAGAATATCTGCAATTTTTATTTTTCAATCAGATAAAGCTTGGCCTTGATTATAGATCTTAGCCAATAAGTCCTATTTACTGAGAAATTAAAGTTGTGGGAATTTGTCCTTTTAGATTATAGTTCTATAGATGCTTATAAGCTGGGTTAACCTATTCAAGTTTTGCAATTCTTTAGTAAGTCTCAATAAACTGCCTAGAAGCAAGTCTTAATAGGCAAAACAAGGCTTCTACTTGTTGCCTTCCCAGTTCCAACAAACAAAACAATATCTAATATGTTATTTTCATTACTTTTATACTTTTATTACTGTTCTTGTAAAAGAATCCAAGATAAGTCTACTTAAGAGTTATTATTTTATAATGCTGCAACAATATGAACCAGTTATTAGCTGAAGGAGAGATTACACCAGGTATCACTAGCGATGAGTACATCTCCAGAAGAAAAAAGTTTTTGGAGGTTCTGCCAGAGAAGAGCTTGGCCATTATTGCGTCTGCAGAGCAGCAGATGATGACTGATGTAGTGCCATACTCATTCAGACAGAATGGTGATTACCTGTATATCACAGGTTGTGCACAACCTGGTGGTGTGGCAGTCTTAAGTGAGGAAACTGGTTTGTGTATGTTCATGCCAGATACAAGTAAGGAGGTAATGATGAGGTCTTATTTCCTTAGTATCATTTCTACTTAAGCTGCATAATTCTTAGAAAATGTAATATTGTGCTAGGATGTGGTCTGGCAAGGTCAGACAGCTGGAGTTGAGGCAGCTGAGAATTTCTTCAAAGCGGACAAAGCATTTCCACTTAGTGAGATGCAAAAGGTAACCTTATTTACCCCACACCCCAAAATCCCCCATTACTTTTGAGCACTAGCTATTACCTCCTAATGACCTTCCTCTAGTGGTACTGCTTTATGACGCGCCATTGACATAACTACCATTAAAATGCAGATCCTTCCTGAAATGATTGAGCGGTCAAAAGTGGTATATCACAATGTAAAGACACTTTCACCATCTTATAAGAACTTGGATTCCTTTCGTAGGGCATCACTCAATAATAAAGTAAAAGATATTGCATACTACACTGATGAACTGCGGTGGATCAAGTCAAAATCAGAAATTGGGTTGATGCGAGAATCAGCATCTATTGTTTCTCAGGTATTTGGTTAAACTTCTATTTTGTTCTTCTCGCATTGTTAGGAGGTGATGGCCTTACTTCATCAGTCCAGCCTTGGATAGAAAAAAAAAACAATAAAGTGAGTTTGATATCTCATCTAAGAGAATAGCACTGCTGGTTGTCGAAGTTGGGTCTTGATGTCGCTACAAGATTGCTGGTACAGAACTATATAGGCACATGCTGTACTCTTAGCCAATGAGATAATTAACTGATGATTTGATATGCATAGAGTACTAACATGTAAGGACATACAATTTGTCCATGATTGTGCATGACACCATCTTGCACTTATTCCCCTGCCCCTCTGGATAGGCATGGCTCCATTTATTCCTCACATAATATGCCCATACCATTATTTGGTATTCCAACTAGACCACCTTAAAAACAGGTGTGTTGATATATTGCATTTAGAGTTTCTAGTTCAAGCTGACAATATGCAATACAGAAGCTGCAGAATAAGACGAAACAACTAAATTTGCAAGCGACTTACTCTCTCACTGACCCATTGTAATTGTTCTATGTGCTGACATCATATTCACTACCTGGACAGTCTCTTTTACAAACGATGTTGCTATCTAGGACCCATAGGGAGGAAAGCCAACTGGCAGCTAAGATCGAGTATGAGTGCAAAATGAGGGGTGCCCAAAGAATGGCGTAAGCATTTTGTACTTCCCTGTATAATACTGTATGGTATCACATATACTGCCGTACTAGTAGCATGATTCTATGTCCATTCACTTTGTTAATTAATAGATATTGAGTTAATATGCATGGGAAATATGAGGTCCATGCTCAGATGATTTACCTTTCCTTTTGATTGCCGTACCTTAGGTTCCATCCTGTAGTTGGTGGTGGAGCAAATGGCAGTGTAATACACTACTCAAGAAATGACGGAAGGGTAAACAGACTTTCCTCTTGTCGCACATGTCAGAGCTATCTTTCTTGTGAAGTTATTTTTAGCTACTTGACAGGTCAAAGCAGGTGAACTACTGCTCATGGATGTTGGCTGTGAGTATCATGGCTACCTTAGCGACCTGACTCGAACATGGCCACCCTGTGGCAGGTTTTCACCTGCTCAGGTAAATGCTAGATCTGTATACAAGTTAAGAAGTTTTATTTCTGTTACTTCTTCTAACTCCGAGTCCTCACCTTGACCACAGGAAGAACTATACAGCCTGATACTGGAGACAAATAAGGAATGCATAAAACTTTGTAAACCAGGCGCAAGCATTAACGAGATACATAATCATTCGGTATTATCAACATTACCCATTGTAGATACAAATTTTTATTTCACAAAAACTCAAAAGATCCAAATCTCAAATCTTCCATTTGCAGGTCAAGATGTTGATAAAGGGTTTCCAAGAACTTGGAATTTTAGAGAAGGGGAAATCCATCCAATACAATTATTTGAATCCAACAGCAATAGGTTCATACACTCTGTCCATTAAGATTTGTCCTTGAATGCAAGGGATTGGGCCCTGGGGACCAACTTAACTCTGTCTTGCTGTCTCCCAGGTCACTCGTTAGGAATGGATATTCATGATTCCGTCAAGCTTAGCAAGGACAAACCCTTGGAGCCAGGAGTTGTGAGTAGATGATTCATTCATTTCTGTCTAGTTATTTAATTATTTTTAAGCTTCTTAATGATCGTTCTATGCTTGCATCTGGATAAAACACCCAACTAACCTCCAACAACAATTTTCATAAGAACTGTATTTTACCAAATATATTTCATGGCTTAAATAAACCAAACCATCAACTTTTCACATCAGCTCAATCTCAAATGCTGACAAGAGATCCTGTATGTCCGCAGATAATAACGATCGAGCCCGGAGTTTACATCCCACCGGTGCCAATACTGAAAGAGAACGCCCCAGATAGGTACCGGGGCATCGGAATTAGGATCGAGGACGAGGTCCTCATCACCGAGTCCGGTCACGAGGTACTCTCTTCACTCCATTCCTCTATCTATAGTACAGCTTGGACCTTGGATTGGTAAATGCTGCTATCAGGTATTGAAAGATCATCATCCTGGGGTTGGCCTTGCAGGTCCTGACGGCGTCGGTGCCGAAGGAGATCTCTCACATAACCACCCTTATGAACATGGGTAGTAACTCCATGATGGATGCCCATGAGCTGAGGGCTGCCTGCAGTTGAGAAGTTCAGACAATGCTGTCCTGATGCATCATTCCTCTTCCCTCCCAGCGATCGTCACATCCAAATTCCAATTGACATTCGTTCTTCGTTAAAGCTGAGAGATGAATCGGGATTATGAAGGCTCAAGTGCGGTTATGGTTTTTGAGAAACCCGAACCACCCTGATCGTGTTAGGGCGGTGCGGGTTTTTCACTGGTTTTCACGAGAAAAACCAGCTGTTTTCAGTGTTTGCAATTTTTTTTGAGCTTTGTTAAGGACTGAAATTTGTAACATACTACCTCAGATTATGTACAAATTCAGATGGTGACAGAAACAAAAGCACGAAATTAGGGTCACAAGAAGCCCCTGAAAGAACATGTGAAAATTCAGACGACAGTAATCAAAGTTTCTGAAATCAGTTGCTTTATTTTTTTCTTAAAAAGGAAAAACCCAGAACAGCCGTGGTCAATCTCCTTCAAAGCAATGAGAGACCAAAAGCTAGGCACCGTTGAGATGAAGGCAATCAAAATCAAATTAATTAGTGCAGGTTTGCCTGGACCTTTGCACGGTTAACCATCATCATCTGATGCAGTTAGCCGAAAGAACCCTGATCTAGAGAGAGAGAGAGAGAGAGAGATGTCAATATGTCATCAAGTTGTGAGAGATGGCAGTTGAAGAACAGCAAGGCAAGCCATGAATGTGGCTGAACTGCACTGCAGCAATATTTGGTTTGGTTTGGTTAGGTTAGGTTTATGTTTTTGCTGCGCCATGGAACAGCAGGTGATGGCAGCACCACGTTGGCGATTTTATTATTGAGCATGGCTCTGCATTTATGCCCTAATTTTCGCACGCAGAAACCGCGTTTCTGTCCCAACAAACGCCGTGCACGGATATGCGAGCACCTTCACCTGTATCTACATCACAACATGCTCCTGTATATCCATGAGAGCTAAACCATGGGTCTCAGATACCCTGCACCGTCCGTTGCTAGCGAATCTAGATTCTAGGATATAAGTTACCGAGTACTCTGATTAAAAAAATATATATTTGTAATAATATATTAGTACGTAGAAATATGTGAATCCTAGTGTACTATAGATGCACCATGAAAATTTGTTCAAATCTCCCATGAAAGGGTCTTCGGTGATCTCATGCACCTTTGGGCCATCTCGATCGTCTATTGAGTGCACGGACGGCAGAGGATGACAAGGAAAGTTCATGCAGCTAGGTTTAGAAAATTCCACCCCTCCCCCTTTGATTTTTTTTAAAAATTATTGAATTTAACTATAATTATATAGATTTGACAAAAATATGTACACATTTCAAATTATTTCAGATCAAAATATTCTAAAATTTCAGTTTATCAGTTCCCCCGATAGAAAGGGTGATCGGAAATTTTGAACCATTGCCTTCAGCTGCCGGCAGGAAACCATTTGGGGTGGGGGTTTCCGCCACCTCACGGTTTGACGGTTACTGCAGTAAGCACGTGATTATCACAAAAACTGTGCTACCACGAGTTATACCGTGGTTTCAAAGACTTAGAAGGTTGGTTTCAAAGACTTAGAAGGCTGATAACCACGTAATAACGGTATGATTTTGTAAATTCCTGCCGGTCATCGGTGGCCACAGATGCAGGAACAGCATAACCAAAGTACTACCAACATGGTCCATGGACGGTTGGGGTAGTCAACGTATATGCATGATTACTGGTTGAAACGCAGCAAGATGTTCATCAATCCCTGCTTCACTGCCACAGTAAAGAAGGCATTTACACTACCAGGTATTGTTTGCTATCTCTCTCTTCTTGATTTGTGAATTTGTTATGCCTGCCTTCTTGCTGCAGCATCAGAATTCACAGATGCATGGATGCATTGGATTTATTCCTCTGATCTTCTCTGCTGCACCTTGCATTAGGATAAGGGTTATGCCATGGTCCTAATATTCTTTTTAGAATAAGGCACCTTGAATATTTTTTTACTATATACCATATCTATATATAATACCCTATTTTTAACGGCAACTCGATACCCAGTTTAGCTGTGTGCCATATAACAGAAGCCAGTAATATAAATCATTTCTATAATCTAGAATAAACAAGCTATCCAGGTAGCTATATATGATTGTAACCACCGTAAAAAGAGGCGGCACCAAACGCCCAATAAATCACTTAATAAGGTGTTCAAAGTGCTTAGGACACGCTTTGACTCGTTTGAAATGCAGAAATTTTATATGAAACGCAAACCTAGAAATATTTTTGGCATTTTCAGACCGACATGCTTCCTTTGCTGTGTTTAGATCTAAACTTCTAACTTTTTCCATCACATCAACCTGTCATACACATAACTTTTCAGTCACGTCGTACCAATTTCAACCCAAACTTCCAACTTTAGAAGGAACTAAACATAGCCTTCAGAGCAAAGAAAAGGAGGAGAAACGGTTCAGCCCATTCCAATCCATCAATGCCATGGTTGGTTTGAGAGGAGACGGTTGGAACAGCGGCTGCTGGGACTGAAACACCAGGGGAAGCAGCAGTAGCACTCACTTAATTATGAGCCATTTTGTTAGACTGAGCATGCCAAAGTCTTCATCCAACCGTCCCTTGCATCATCATCATCATCTCTTTGTCCTGTCCGTTTGATCGATCTGTGCCAACGCAGGTTTCTGGAGGGATGCAAGATATGCAGTGGAAGTGACATGATCTAGCATAGTAGTCCTCCAAAAAAAAAAAACTAGTATTGGATATAATATTTTTTTAGTACAACGAATTTGGACATATGCCAGGAAACGTCTAATCCAATTATTTTGGACGGAAGGAGTTCTCCCTCCTTTCGTGTAGTTTGTGGATTTTCGTATCCAACATTTGACAGTCGTCTGTTTTATTTTGAAATTTATGATTTTTTTAAAAAAATTAAGTCACGCATAAAGTATTATCCATGTTTTATTATCTAATAACAACAAAAATACCAATCATGAAAAAATTTCAAATAAGATAAACGGCCAAACATTAAACACGGAAATCCATAACTATACTTTATAAAATGGGACGGAGGGAGTAGCCAACTGTGTGCCGGCCCTCGTTACACTCTCCCAACCAGCAACTGATCAGAAATAAATCAAAGACATTGGTTTGGATTTTCGTTGCTTAACACATGCACGTTAATTAGATTGGACTGCACGTCTGCACTGTGGATCTTAATTACTTACACCTTCCATCCTAAAATAAGTTAATTGCCAGTAACACTAATACCTAACATACCATTGGTCCCTACTCCGTAACCATAAATCAAGTTATACTCTCCTATTAATAACGGCATTACAGTTTCTTTTACATATGTTTAGAACATATAGTGCATATGTTTTATTACTATATTTTCTAATATATAATTGCAAAATATATCTATAAGATATTGTTTTTATGACAAATGATTTACTAATTCTATTTTCACACATCAAATCTTGTTATTTTACATCTCAAATGATTTCACATTTTGAAGTTCCGACTATTGGAGAACGGTATACCATATGTTCTTTCTACGGCCTAATCGAATGTGTTAGGTCTATTTTCGCACATGTTTGGTCACCTCTAGCACTCTGTCGAAGCATGAGATAGCATCTGGCTAATCACATCTACACAGCGAAAGTATTCTTTTAAGTTTATATGTTGTCTAGAGTCTTGACTATAAATATTTTAATTGTGCAATCTAAAATATATATATTTTTAAACATATCTGGTCTATCGCCTTTTGATTTTTTATTTTCCGTAGTTTCGTAACTAAGCTCACAAGCTCACATGGAAGCTTGCAAGTCTAATAACACGTGTTTAATTGATGTTACTATATATCATGCTGATAAATAAAAAAATATTACTAAAAAAAGGCAGATGAAACCCTTAAAAGAATTCATTGTAATAAGTATACCGTGTGAACTCCTTGCAAATTTGAGTTTACGTAAAACAGCAAGTTGTACACTACTACTCAAAGTACGTATACGTCAACTTCCAACCACATTGAAACATTTCAATTTTCTTTTATATATATTCCTAAAAAATAAAACAGCCCATCTCACATTCAATATAGTGAGCTAAAAAACAATTAGAGTGAGTGAGCGAGTGAGTGGTTTTCTTGAAGAGCCACACCCCCTATATAACCACACTCCCCCTCACTCCCCTCCTCAAACCATCCAACCTCACACAGTTCACACAACCACAAGCTTCAAAGCTCCCTACTACTTGTCCTCCTCCTCCTTCTCCGGCGCCGGCGACGATGACGCTGACGATCCCGGACGACGTGCGGGCGAAGGCGGAGGTGTACGTCGGCGACGAGGCCGGGCAGGAGAAGACGCGGCTGCTGCTGGAGGAGACGGGGCTCCCCAGCGGCCTCCTCCCGCTGCGCGACATCATCGAGTGCGGCTACGTGGAGGAGACCGGGTTCGTGTGGCTGAAGCAGAAGAGGAAGGTGGACCACTTCTTCGCCAAGGCCGGCCGCCACGTCAGCTACGCCGCCGAGGTCTCCGCCGTCGCCGAGAAGGGCCGCCTCAAGAAGATCACCGGCGTCAAGGCCAAGGAGCTCCTCATCTGGGTCACCCTCCACGAGATCGCCGTCGACGACCCCCCCACCGGCAAGCTCACCTGCAAGGCCATCGGCGGCCTCTCCCGCAGCTTCCCCGTCGAGGCATTCGAGGCCCCCCCGCCGCCGCCCAAGAACCCCTCCCCCGCCGCCGCCGATGCGGCCAAGAAAGAAGTCACTGAGGAGAAGAAGGAGGAGGAGGTCGCCGGCGACGCCGCCGCGGCCGCCATTGACGAGATCGAGGGGAAGATGAAGGAGATGAACAGCAAGGAGGTGCAGGTGCAGGCTGAGGGAGTGGCAGCCAAGAACTGAAGAAGATCGATCGATCGATACACACACAGATCATCATACATCTCATCATCATCATCAGCAGCAGCAGCAGCAGGGATCTCACTATCATATGGGAAATTCAGATGAGCTAGTAGCTGAGATGATGAGTTATTATTAATTAATCGTTTTGTTTTGTTCTGAATAATCTGCAAGTACTACTGCATCTGCATGCATGCACTGCTTTAAATTATTATTATTAAGTTTTACTACTACTTTTCTTGCTGCTGTAAACAGAGAGAAAATGTTATATATATGGAGAGAGCGACGTGTGTACTATTATTGCTATCATCTGATGAGTTTATAATATGATCAATGGAAATACTATTTATTTAATTATGTTTGTTTCTTCTTCCCTGTGGCTTAATTAATTGCTTCAATTGATCATATAATTAAAGGAGGGAAATCAATGCTGTCAGCTACCACTGGGCACTTGGCAGTACACGTCCTGTCTGCTTCATTTACTGGAGATGAAAGCAGATGCAAGTGAAAATAAATTGGAATAGTAATTGTCAGCCCAATTAATCTTCTTGCTTCCATCTCTTTCTCTGTGGATCTCTCTATTTCTCTTAACTAATTTAGGTGAGAATTGAATTGCATGTGTTCCTGACTTTCCTCATCTCGTGTTGCCATGATATCTCTGGCTTTCCGATCGATCTACTGCTCATCCATGGCATCCATGGTGGATCTTAGAGTAACCGTCCCATAATACTCGCTCCGGATGGATAATACTTATTATTTTAGATCGTTATGGTGAAAAATACATCTCATTTTGGACAAGATTAATTAATGTCAAACTTAAAATTCTTGGAATATGAATAATTTTTAAAATATTAGTGTTAGAAAACACTTTAATAAAATTATATTGATTTTAGCCTTTTAGTTTATTCTAATACGTAAATGACTTATTTCGAGATAATATAAATCCACACATATTAACTTTTGTATTAGTAGTTTATTTTCTCACATATATTAAATTTTATACTAGTTTGTTCTTAAAAAAACTTTTATACTAGTGTATTCTCACACTTCTAGTTTATTGTGTCAATTATCATCTTTCATACTATAACATTCTTTTATTAATTCCTTAGCTCTATAAAAATAATAATAATCCCTTATATTTAAGGGCCGGAGCAAGTATGTGTACATATAGATCTACTCCCTCCGTTTCAAAATATAAGCATTTTTAACTATGAATTTAGCTAAAAATTGATATATTTTAGGACGGAGAAAGCACCTTTATTTGCTACTGTTACAACACACAATGGCGACCAGTTCTACAGACTGTCTAGTAGAAGTACTTGCCAAAGTGTACATATTATAGTAGTACTATTGTAGTAGTACTCAGTAGTCAGTAGTAGTAGTCATCAGTATCAGTAGGGAGAGTTGTTATACCAGAAATTCACTTCAATGGCTACGGTTTTGGTCTGTTAATTAGGAATAGGGAGAGGAAGGTCATGAACAGGTTTGGAGTTTATACCTCACATGCCATTCTGACAAGCTGGAGTAGTACAATATTTAGTTCAGTGATGTACTCGTATGTACCAAAGCTTTTTTATGCTCGAGGAGGTACCTGAAGATCATCACACATGCATCCCTACAGTGCCAATTTATGAAACCTCTCGATAAATGTCATGTTTCTTTTATCTACTTCATCAGATTATTATCGCGGATATTTTTTTCCCACGTATCTAAAAGTATATTCTCTCGAAAACTTTCTTATAATATATTGATTGGATTGATATCTTTTTCTATGTTAAGTTTCTTAATCAAAATATTTAACTTATATCGATAATTACGTGGATAATTCACTATAATAATCCGGTCAACAATTTGTTTATAACTGTGTCAAACTGGGCCTTAGCACTAGGAGTAAAATAGCTATTTTTATGTTATGCTAATTCATACCCTACCAATTATTAATTTGTTAGTTTCAAATAGTAATTGGTAGCAATTTGGATTGAAACCAATTTTCACCAAATCTATAGAGTTAATGCCAATCTATCCAACCAAAAGTTTGGTTGTGTCAAAACTTGTTAAAGATTATGTGCTTCAAACCAAAATGATCCTAACAGAATATGCGCTTAATGGTATATAGTATCATTATAGTTGCATATTAAAATATTTTTAAATGATGTTAATTTTATAGCTGTTAGTCATATATATTATATGGAAGAAATCACTGGTCAAAGTGTGAAGACAGTATAAAAAGTTAGGAAGTTAATATGCCAAACGAAGAGATTAGTTAAGCACACCGAACTAAGGCACTCCTTAAGAGAGCTCTTCATTCAAAATCTCCGCTTCTCAAACAACACAGATTCTCACTCAAATTATCAGAATCCGTAGATATAGAATACAAAAGAAGCCAGAAGCTTGTAGAACTACTCATTCCGATTCTCATCAGCCGCTTCTCAGAACATCGTGCTCCCCCCAATAATGCAATAAGTATGTGCATGCATGCTTGGATATGATCTTCAAATCATAGTTCCAAACAAATAATAAAACCAACCTCTGCTTAACTGTAACCAGTCAAGAGGGTGTCGGCCCAATGGGCTGAAAATCACGGCCCTACACACACACATGTTGTGGTTAGCTAGCCCAGCCCAGCCCAGCCCAGCCCAGGCAAATTACATGCTCTTGGGAGGCGGCAGATCCAGGAGTCGCGCTAGACGAAGTGCGATCCGGTGAAGGGCTTGGCCTGGATGTCGCTCAACACCAGCGACCACCCGATCCTCTTGCTAGCAGCGCCCCGGGCCCACTGCACTTGTACTCCCCGTAGTATATCCCGCTACTGCAGCAAGTAATAAAAATATTATATCAAATTAGACGGGCATTAGTGTCATACTCCATTCTCCAAAATGTAAATATTTTTTAGTTGGCACTGATATTAAAAAGATATGTGAGAATGATTGAGGAAGGTAGTTGGTTGAAAAGAGAAAGTAGGTGAAAGAGAATGGTTGTGATAAGTTGAGAAGAGAAGAATGGGTAGAGAAATAGCTTGATTATTTTGGGATAAGATACTATGCTAAAAATAGCTACATATTAGGACGCGAAATAGTATTCATCACCGATAATCCAATCATTTTTTGAGGTACGATTGATAAGCCGTGAAAACAAAAAGTAAATATAGTTGGTAAAACCGTTATGTAATCAAATCAATTGATTTAGATATTTGATTACGTTTAAATCAACTTGTTCTTGGAAAAAAAAATTATGATTAAACAATTCCAATAAAATCGAGTTTTGAAATCAAATTTTGGCTATGGCTGATAAACTAAAGAGTGTCTGATAACTTCACCCGTGGATACATACATACAACTAGCATACATGGACCTTGATCAGCAGAGCACTTGCCTACTAACTCTTCTTTTTTAACAAAAAGGAGTTTGATAGGGTAAGAGATCGATCAGAGTGAGATCAATTGTCACTTACTGCTCGGGTTTCTGGACTTCCCAGCCGTCCCAGCCGATCGGCACAACCTCCTTGCCCATGGTGGTGTAGGAGTAAATCACCCGGGACGAGTCACCCCACGCCCGCCCCAGGTAGATCTGCCCAATGCCGCTGATCTTGCAGCGCAGGAAGGAGAACCCGGTGTCGATGGCCTCGGCGATGTTCTTGCTCCTCTGCTGCGCCGTCACCACCGCCACCTCCTTCGTCACCGACTCGATCGTGCAATCCTACGTGTATATATATACACACACAATATAATATAGAGATTTTTACTCTCTCTGTTTCACATTATAAGATATTTTCGTATCTCCATCTCTCGTATAGATTTACTAGCATCCACATGAATTTGAACATATATATAAAGCACGTACATAGATGCGTGCATGAATTTATTTAAAAGCTAAAACGTCTTATACTATGAAATAGAGGAAGTACACCTTGTCAGTGTTAGAATTATGTTTACTTCACGAATACCTAGTAAGGACAAGGCAAAATGATTTAGGGGCTTTATAGAATGCAAGATTTTTTTTTAAAAAAAACTATATAAGAATTATGAGTTTAATATTTAGAGAATTGTTACTTCCTCCTGTCATAAATATTTGCCGTACTTTTGGATTTTGGATAAGATTTGGTCATTAACTTCTAAGATTTTGACTATTAATAATTTTGTAATAAATCCTTAGTTTACAAAGAAAGCAAATGACATACATAGATTTGCTTCGAAAATAACCACCATCATAATATCATAAAAACTATTAGATTTTACAAACTTAATACTGAGATAAAATTGCAGATCGATCTAGATCGACTTTAAAAATGTTTGGTCGAAATCTTGTCATAAACATAAAATATTTTTGCCCGTGAGATATCGATTGTACCGCGTAGAGGGACCTGCCGAAGCCGAAGATGAAGTCGACGCTGCCACGGATGAGGCAGTTCTTGAAGTAATGGAGGCCCTTGTGGTCGTACAGCGTGTCCTGCCCGCCGTCGATGGTGCAGTTGTACATCGCCACCTTGCTCCCGAACACCCGCAGCGCCACCGCCTGCCCTCCATGCGCTCCCGGCGCCGCCATCGGCGCGTTGTTCTACTCATCACCGGCGACGAGGACGACGACGATGACGACGTAATATGCCAAACGAAGAGATTAGTTAAGCACAACCGAACTAAGGCACTCCTTAAGAGAGCTCTTCATTCAAAATCTCCGGCTTCTCAAACAACACAGATTCTCACTCAAATTATCAGAATCCGTAGATATAGAATACAAAAGAAGCCAGAAGCTTGTAGAACTACTCATTCCAGATTCTCATCAGCCGCTTCTCAGAACATCGTGCTCCCCCCAATAATGCAAAGTATGTGCATGCATGCTTGGATATGATCTTCAAATCATAGTTCCAAATAAATAAGGTGCAAAACTGCACTTATTTTGGGACGGAGGGAGTAGAAAAATCAAAACTCTTAATAGTTTTTTTTTTAAAAAAAATTGACCACCCGTGTTCAACTAATCTCGAACTATTGTACTAAAACCGCAAGTGATCAAGAAGCAAATTAAGATTGTTATTTCAACTTCCTATGCTTTATTACGAATACAAATGGATTGAACACGTGTGTTTGGAACAATTTGGTAAAAAAAATGTTTGTTTAATTGAGAACAAGTTGATTGTGAAATTTTTAAACAATTTCAGATGTAATGTCTTTACATGTACTAGTTATATTAGGGGTAAAATAAGATATTACCAATAGCTAAAAGGACCACCATATCTATTGCCTTTTTTAAAAAAGAAGTGACACTGATGCAAAGCTTGATTACTATTACTATACTGAAAGATATACTTGTCAATTACGCATGATTAACTGACCGTATATACCAGACTAACGCCGACCAAGAAGCTACAAATTAAAGTAGGCCGGTGAAGCTACTAACTAACACAACATTCTAACTCAAACTAGAGCACTTAGATTAGTGATAATTAGGTCCGTACGACAATTTGTCCTAATGACGTGGTTAATTGGCCAATGATCAACGCTTCCTGATTTATTTTAGAACCTAATTAATTAAATAATTAGCTCGCTAACTACCGACAGAGCATGCTTCTAATTGTTTAATTAATTAAGCAAAATTAAGCGCGTGCATGCGTGTGCTTCTGATTAAGCAGACCAAACTAAAGGAGGAGTAATATACTCCATCTACTTTTGATAGTCATATTTCATCTTGGCATATAGACTAAGGATAAGTAATTGTACTTATTATCCATTTAAACATGTTACCGAGAAAGTCATTAAGACGATAGGTTGTTAGATTGAAATATACATATCAAAAATAAATTTTTTAATTTAGAAATATAATTATCAAAAGTGGACAGGGGGAGTAATATACTCTAACTCAAGCTAGAGCACTTAGATTAGTGATAATTAGGTCCGTACGACAATTTGTCCTAATGACGTGGTTAATTGGCCAATGATCAACGCTTCCTGATTTAGAAGCTACCAATTAATTAATTAATTAGCTCGTTAACTACCGACAGAGCATGCTTCTAATTGATTAATTAAGCAGAATTAAGCGCGTGCATGCGTGCTTCTGATTAAGCAGACCAAACTTAGGAGGAGTAATTAATATATAATGACGTTGACCGTTGACTACGCAGCTCATGCTGACGTGGCACGGCGGCGGCCGGTGGGCCCGGCTCCGGCGCGTGATGTGCGGGTAGGGTGACGTGGCGCGTCGAGCGGCATTAATTTTGTTCTTCGTCTCACTGTGCTTTGGCGGTTTTGGTTTTTACGCACGCGGTGCTCTTCCTTTCTGACGTCAGCTTGTGGGCCCCACGTGTCTGTCACTCTATCCGGACAAGCAACGACTTCTAGAATTTTTTTGACCGTGCATCTTGTAATCAATAGGTTAATTATGGAGAAAATACAACTACTACTAATATAATATGCAAAGAGGAGAATGATGAGCTTAGCATACGGTTTCCTTGATCGGACCAATGAATTCCAAATCTAGAATGTACCTGGATAAGAGGTTCTACCAAACCCCAATCATTTCATTTAGGAAAAGGTACTAAATATCTCGCCTGAACTATCGAGGTCTATCAAATTACCCCTAACTCAAATACGAGACGTTTTACATCCTCAACGTTTATTATCAATAAAAATAATTTACAAAAAAAATTATATAGGTGTTCTAATTAATTAATGACTTAAAAGCTAATGCTGAAAACTAAACTACCATGAAAAAGTAATCAAAATTAACTTTTAGAATTTAAATTTTGGATACGGCTGATAACATGAAGAGCAAACAATGTATAGTCAGAATGATTATTACAGGAATGGATGAACATCGTTTTAAGTCGTTGAAAGTACTGCTTGAATTACTCAAGATTCAGGTTTAGCATCATTAGGGTTATTATTGCACGAAGTGTTGAAAATTGTTTTAACTCGTTGAATACTTTTACGCAAAATTCAAGTTTAGCATCATTAGGGTGACTATAACAGCAATTATTAGTATTCATTCCTGGATGTTTTTTTAAGGTCTTAATATAACAATTCTTATGCTTGACGACATTAATTAAAGAGAAAATCTAAAAAAAAATACCATCGACAAACTCCCCAATTAAGAAATGCCATTGATGAACCCAACTTCCTGTAAATGATATTGCACAAATGTTTTTGTTCCAAAAATTCTATTGTCATTAAGTTTCCGTTAGCAACCCTTCGATAAATGCTATAAAAGACCATTTTACCCCTATGAATTGTTGAAAGTTGATTATAACTTTTGTTCTTTCCATCAATTTCCAATAATTTAGTCTAAAGAGCAACATATAAATTAATGTAAGGTAACGGAAAGTAAAATTTTTAATCAACTTTTCACCAATTCGTAGGGGGTAAAATTATCTTTTTATAGCACTTAACGGAAAACTTATGACGATGGCATTTCTGGGAAGGCACTCGTACGATAGCATTTATAAAAAGTTGGTTTCGTCGATTGCATTTCTTAGATTGGGACGCTTGTCGATGGTATTTTTTGGGATTTTATCTTAATTAAATTACCAACAATTATTCAAAATCCTGCATTTCAATGCACCCCTAGCTAAATCCTATGCTTGACCAAAATTCAATCAAATGATGCCACGATTCGATGAAATCTAGACACCATATAAGGATTACAAGTTTTTTTAAGAAAAAAATAATAAAAGCTTTATTGAACTCAATCAATTACATAATTAAGGAGATACAACTATACTGAAAACACTCAATCTCTACATAACTAAAATGCACACAACCAAAACACGCACCCACACACTAGTTTTCATCAAACTAACAAGCAGTATATGAAAAGTTAAGGATAACCGATCGGTAAATTAGATCGACATCCAAAGCTTCTAGGTAAAACACTTCTCGACAACCCTCTCCAACTGCTGACATGCCACAGCAAAAAAAAAAAAAAATTATCCTGGCTTCTGAATAATAGCATACGTACAAATCAGCCAGTTAATAATAAGAGGAATTAATAGCTCGATCGAAAGCTATTAATCGATATAAATCAAATAGAACGACGACATACTCCGTATATATGCTATGATCGGTGACAAAGCACATTATATTACGAGGAGAAGACAAGTGCATGACATCCATGTGCCTAACCCTAAGCACAGCCGTCTTTCATGAAGCAATTGCAGCATGCTATGATGCTTCCATATTAATGTAGAGGTTTTTATTTTTTGTTATATATCAATTTCCTTTTGGCCCATGAAAAAAAAGGCTCTTAATTAAAAGCTATACCCATAAAGTGAGCTTTATTATTTCCAAATTGATGTATAGTTGATGTCACCACTGGAGAGATGTCATCTTATTCTTTGTTTGCACCACATGCCTAGTGCTTTGCACAAATTGGGGAAGAAAAAGAAAAGAAAAAAAACTTTGATGTCCCTTTGAACCAAAGATGAGGTTGGGTATCTCTCCACGTGGTTGGAGAATGGAACTTAGTGGAGATTGAACAGATGATGATCTCTGAAAAAGAATCTAGCTAAGCTGTGCTATAGAATGCATGAAGAAGCTATCTGGCTTGGAACTGCAAGTCATGTTTTTATATATAAATATATAAATGAGTGGTGATATGATGATCTAGTGTTTCTAGGATCAAAGGAAAAGTCCTGCCTATCTTATCCTTTTGTACATTCTTTCTTTTCATACTATATATATTATTGTGATGAGCAAGAAAGCACCAGAAGGCGGTGGGTTATGGATCATGCACCGAATGCTGGTATAAATGTTTGTTTTATTTTCATATGTTTTCTTGAGAATAAATGTTACTATTCAATTCAAACATAAACAGAGTTAATTAGTTAATTTCTCATAATACATATAATGTGCTAATATATATACTTCCCCCGTTTTATATTATAAAACTTTCTAGCATTGCTCATATTCATATGTATGTTAATGAATCTAGACATATATGTGTTCCTAGATTCATTAACATTTATATAAATGTAGACAATGTTAGAAAGTCTTATAACCTGAAACGGAGGGAATACAATCTCTGAATCGAATTACATACACTAAGATGAGTTTTACACTTCGAATTCGAGAGGGCGGGAGACCAGCATATAAATTAAGATCGGCAATAGAAAATAAAAAATAACTCACCATATAATATTAGGATATGCAGTATATATATAGTTTTTGACATACAAATAAACTGATAGGGAAAAGGAAGCGAATTAAACAGTAAAAAAAAAAGGTGCCCAAAAGTTGTAGTAATAATCACGTCTTCTTATATGTTTTACATTGTTGGGACAACATATACATATGTGTCAATCGACATCCATAAAAAAAAAAGGAAAATCAAAGAAGAAATTTACTTTTTTTCTCTCGTAGTAACTTTTGAAGTTAGAATAAGCTGACTCTAATTAATCTTTGTTCCACGAGTTATCAATCAACATCATAAATTGTATACTCCTGTACGTATGTGTATATATAGCCACAATACAAATTAATGCAAAATTCACTACATCTTCCAAATGTCCTCCAAGCTCCAAAAATTCTCGGAAATGCCCTCAGAAAAGCCCTGAACCCAACCAACAAGATCTGGATCCTGAAACTGGCTATGCTCATGAGGATGAAGCTGCTGCTCTGACTCATAATTACTACAAAACCCTTGATTTGCTCCCTGCATCCAGTAGTAGTCCCCACCATTCACCATCTCATTGTCCTGCACATTTGCATAAAGGCCCCCATCGTATGACTCCGATGTCGCGAACGAGTCCGACGACGACGACGTCATCACTGGCATCCCATGAGCATCGCCCATGGCAGTGGTACCATTATACCCATGGTGATCACCGAGCTGGCTTGCATCGGCGAGGCGAGGCATCCATAGATACCTCATGGCATCCTTGAACCTAGCACTGTTGGCATCGCAGTTCAGCTGCTTGGCATGCTTTTGCACCCGGGTCCTCCAGTAGTTCTTGATCTCGTTGTCGGTCCTCCCTGGCAAATGTTGCGCTATCTTCGACCACCTGCAGATAACCAACACATCCCCAATGGGATCAAAATGTAATTAGAAAAAAAATTGATGGTAGGGAATAATCACACAAGTAAAAAGAGTACAATATAAGCTAAGTTGTGTGGCACTAGACTAGTGGAGATATATGTAGAGAGAGAGAGAGAGGAGGAAGGAAGAGAGACGTGCAGCTTTAAAACCCGTGCAGCTTGACTCTGTTTATGTGAAAGTGAGAGGCATCTTGGTTGTACATGCTTAGCTAGCCGGCCTAGCTAGAAGCTTTAGCTTGATGTATATATCATTGTATCTATCTTTTTCTCCATATATATGTTTGCAAATCAATTAATTAAAACCAATAATGCATGCATAATAATTAATATTCCTCTGTAGCAATAGAAGACTTGTACAATATGAACTGTGCTAGTATCTTGAACTATTGTGTCATATCTAAAGCTAATATTGTCAAAGTATGTTTTTGTGTGGCATCCAAGTGTGTGTGAGGGGCACCATAGTCTTTCTTCTCAAACTTTAATATATGCTAAACAACATAGAATTACAATTATTTTGGGACGGATGCAGTATGAATTTTGAGCCTATAAATAATTGAGATTGTATGGTGTTACGAGAGAAGTAGAAGAGACAATTTGAACCATAGGTCTATCATCTAAAGGTTAGAAATAATAGGGGTGATATGGCTTAATGAGAGGAGAGAGAAATATCAATAACTATACTTAGTGGGGATGAACTATATATAAGTATATAGGATTAACACCAAAAGTATGTATGATATATACCTGACACCTCAAAAACATTGTTACTTCAATGGTATATATACTTTAATTAACCCAACTGATCATTAAGTGTAGTTTTTAGTGTACTATATATCTTCGGTTTTTTAATGTCGTCGCTGATTTTTTTTTTCACACGCTTGACTATTCATATTATTAAAAACATAATTAATTTTTACTTATTTATAATTGAATATATTTTTAGCATTGCTTTTTTTTGCATATTTCATATTTTTTAAAATAAGACTGATAATCAAACTATGTCCAAAACCTAATAATATCATCCATTAAAAATTAGATGGAGTTATCCATGCGCATTTAGTTAGCTCTCACATCACAAGGTATGTAATTAACGTTGACTCGTTTAATTAACGAAAGCATGAATGACTCACGGAATTGCGACATGTACGGAGTAGTATTCACGTAATATATACTGTATATTCGATTAGACTGACACGAAGAAAACATGTGCAAACTCAAGCAAGAAATCAATTAATAAATAATTAATATTTTTAACATCATCCCATTCACCCGTAAATGCATAATCCAAACTGTTGACTTAATTCAAATCATGAGCCTGTTGATCCAGGCACAAACAACCTAAATTATTGGCAGGTAATATGCAACTAATATATATTTGACACGTATGGATGAGACAAGAATTCTGCCAAGAGAAGCAAACGACGACCCAATAATCAACCAGACCAGATTCTTTTGTGACAAATTGAACTAAAACTTGTAACAAATCTAGGTCAATTAGGAGTATTTATATGTTTGACACTAATTAATTCCGACCAGTACGCATGGATGAGAGACAAAGATCTTAGGAGAAGCAGTAAAGATCAAATTAATAATCAACCAGATCAGATTCTTGGTGACAAATTGAACTAAACTTTTGACGTATCTTGGTTAGCTAGCCTAGGCTATAACCATAAATATAGTTCAAATTAAACGGCATGCAACACATGATGCACAAGATAATTAAGGTTGGTAATTAATACTATAATCCATCTCACCACCTATCACGCCACCATGTCCATTCGTATTTGTTTTTAACTTTCCTGCTCCTCTGCGATGCTGCCATGGCGCCGGCCGACGAGCAGCTCAGCTAGGTCTTTTGTTGCAGGAGGAGAGAGAAAGCAGCAAGTAGCTAGATGGTTCTAGCTTAGCTGAGAAGTTGTAGAGAGAGAGAGGAGAGAGATGGATTGGTGGGAGAGCAATGGCAATTGGCAACTGTCATTATATAGTGTTGAGGAGAGAGAGAAAAAGAGAAAGTTGTGTAGTCTTGAGAGAGAAAGAATGAGCATGTGATAGAAGTGTGTGTGTGAGAGAGATAGTCTCCGAGGAGAGAGACAGAGAGAGGATGACATATCACTTAATTTTATCAGTATCCTTGAGGCCTTTGATCGATCCGTGTGATTACAAAACAAAATTTTGGCCAAAATTTGGCCAAAAAGGAACAAACTCATTTTACATATTACTGTTACATTTGATTTAGACCCCCAATTTATATATAGGAGCGATTACTTAACGCTATAAATTTCTGAGACCCAATTAATTAATTTTCATATCTAAAGGTTGGGTTTTTAGTTCTTTTCTTAAAGATCTCGAAATAAAATGGGCTCATTCCTTTCGTGAAATTCTACATGCCACATGTCATATCTTCGTAGTCAAAAATAGTACTATTGTAGTTAACTTATTGTGTACCGATCTACATATTATAAGCAAAATGGCTTATTTACGATTGAAAATAATTGTCAGTAAAACATTTATATACGTTTTATTAATGATTTAAAAGTAAATGCTAAAGAATAAACTATGATTAAAAAACCCCCAAAATTACCTTAAAATAAAGTTTTAAAATCCAAATTTTTGCTTCTGCTTATAAGCTGAAGGCTAAACGTTAGGGTGATATAGCTTCCATAATAGCAATATAAAATAAAAGGCTAATAATAATCCATGTTGCATGTGAGCACTGCCCAAACCATTTTGGTTAAGATGTTGCAACCACTCAAAAAGTAGGCTTGCTATGAGTCAATTAACCATTGCCCATGCATGTTAGCAACCAAGCTAGCACAAGCCACATCCACTTCTCCCTTCTCTCTCTTTCTCTCTATATTGCAATCTCATCGATCCTTTTGCACATGCTGTGCTTAAAGATTGCCATGTAACAAAAACATAATAATCACTTTCATCTCTCTCACATCACACTTCTGTTTCTAACACCTTCTAAGCTTAATTACTTGCTTTTTAGCACATCGATGCATGAGTAGTTCCCACGTGAACAATGCAAGGAGCACTAGCTCTACATATATTGCCACCTTTCAATTCAGTCAGTTACACGACCATGTCAAATGATTTGCTCAATTAGCTGCCTTTCCTTTCCATCTCTCCCATGACCATTCAGAGAGAGAGAGAGAGAGAGAGAGAGAGAGAGAGAGAGAGATGAATTGGACACAAGGGAAAGCTAGGTTTTTGGGGATGCTAGAAATGGCTAGGACAGGCAACAACTTTCATTTCTTTGATGCATGACACACAAGGGAGGCTAGCTAAGAGATGGTAACCACCACATGTGTATTACATTCATCGAGAACACAGCTGGTTGCAACAAGGGGAAAAAAAACTATGGCCATATGCTTTCCATTCCTGTTGATTGTAATTTCTTAATTTTATCGATACCGGCCAGTAGCTATTACCGATCGTTTTCTAAAGAGGGGATCAGAGAGAGAATAATGAAAATAGAGGAGAAGAGGATGACCTTCTGTTTAACCACCGTTCGAAATCACATAACATATATTTTTTTTAACGTGTAAAAGCCTTGCACATCGATATATTAGCAGGAATAAGGAGATTTTTTACAGCTATAACATGCTAACGCAGATCATAGGGGGTTAGAGGGAAGAGGGAGGGCACACTAGATGAACTAAGGAAGAAATGCAAACTCTTGACAACAACGAGGAAATGAGAAAAAGGCTAGTGACTAAGCGCCAATAAGATTGTCCGAAACCACATAATTAAAGAGGTTATTTTAAATGGTTCTACATGTATGTATATATAGTAGTTAGCAAGTTAGTATGGTTTGATGATATTTTAAGGTTAAATTGGCTGACCTTGCCTATCAGCAGTTGGATCATATGGTTAGAGAGTATTTTACCCAAAAATTTGGGATGATCTTAGTCTGCAGATCGATGATTCTTAGCACTTATTCGTAGCCAGTTAAAACTTTCGGATGTGTGTGTTATTTGGATTGTTGTATCAACTTGATGTAATTATCATGATTTTAATAAAAACTTTCTTTATCTTTTTTTTTCTGAAAAAAATTGACCACTGTATGTAGTTCGGACTATATTGGAGTTCATTTTAATGATAATAGTTTATGCTGTTTATTTTTGGCCCAAGACTTAAACTCGAGGGAAACTACATGCAAGAGGAGACACAAATACAAAACAATTTTTATGGATACACCCCATGTTTTATTGCAGACGGGCTAAAAGAACGTTAGCATGTAAAACGATTTGGATGTTGTTTGGTTAAGGTCCATATGGAAAATTGATTTTCACATGCTGCCCTCTTAAGAGGCCCGCTTGGTACAAGACCCGTCCCCTCCCCCTCTTCTTTTATCTCCTTAGATTAGTTAAATATGTACTTACATCCTAAGTTGGTTAACTAATAGCCTGAGACCCACATTTCAAGTGCTGATGGATGAACTAAATTAACTAAATGCATGCATGCAATTGAATTAATTTACTACGTGCATCCTAGGCCCAATAATCTAGTGCGCTGAGATGGATGAAACTGAGTTTATGGCCATTAGTTATTTAGTTAAGGGCACAAACGGGTGAATTAATATTAGTACAAAATTGAAAAGGTTTCCTAAGAAATGCTGATTTAAAAAAAAATTCACACCGCTTAATTGCTTGGGAAAACGTACGTGCCATTATCGATAATCTGCAATTATATTATGTTAGACTAGCTGAAATGAATAAACAGGCCCAGTGTAGTGACCATGAAAAAGAAAGAGACCGACTCATTCATTTGTCAGTTCAGTATGAAATCTCAATTAATTAGTACACATTAGTCACTGTCTAGACGAAAAGTTTGAATTTAATTTGTTTAACCGTGGAAACGCAGGAAAGCAAGAACGGCAGGGAAGAAAGGCATGCTTCCAACAAAATATCAAAAACTGCTGTTGTACTCTATGGAGGTAACAGCAGATCTAGCATATGACTTAATTTGTGTTCAACATATGAGCTCTACTAGCATCGCCGACCTTCTCCCTCGCGGATCTCACGACGGCGGCAGCCTTCTCACTTGTGGATCAGGCAGCGGCGGCCTTCTTGATCATGGATTCGGTGACACTGGCCCTAATCCAGCGACGGCAGCGGCCTCATGAGGGGCGGATCCGCTGCAGCAGCAGTGGACTGCATCAGCGGCGACGATGGCTAGAGCGGATTTGAGCTAGGGTTTCAACTTTCTGAATTTTTCTTTTTTTTTGTGATTTTCGTTTTTGCAAGCGAACGACTTAACTGATTGTGTGCTAAAATCACTTTTTGCATGCGGTTGTGTTGCCCGTTTGCAAAAATCACTTCTAGCCACATGCAAAAATGTTTTCTGTAGTACTGACACTCTATTGATTCCTTATTACTATCTCAAGCTATTTTTTCGCCCGGGGGAGGGGGGTGTTGTTGTGAATTCAACATAAATATATAATTGCATTTTCAGTGTTGAGTGGCTATATATAAAATATATTAATTGGATCCAAAATTAAGCTACCAAAAATGTTTTTTTCCCCAATAGCATGAGTAATAATCAGCTGGATAGGCTTGCTTTGCTTTTAATTACATATCCGAGATATATAGCTACTTGTTTCCTTTGGATATTTAACTAGGAGGGAGGAGCTAGCATGATCATGTGCGAAGAAGTGTGCAACAAAAAATATATATAAAGGCATAAAATTCAATGCAAGTCACATCACAAGAGTATAATGCTCTCTCATCCTTTTAGTTATGGGAAGGCATGTGTTATTGCTTATTGCTTCACCCACATCCAATTAAATGATCCAATTTAAGGTTGCATCCCCCTCTGCTTTCTCTGATCTACCCAAAATATGCTTTCTACAATCTACATGCACAAATCGATTGAGTACACATCAAAATGCAGCTAGCTGGCTACAGGCAAAGATTCCATTGTGATCATCCATCTAAATATCCATCCAAATTAATGGACAACTAGGATATATGGATCTATTGCAATTATGGATTGCACAAATGCACATATGTACATATGGCTGCAGCAACCAACAAACTACTTGCACATCAGTGAGTCTTTATACGTACTATTTTCATACACAACCTCTACACCCACAATATATATAAAAAGTAATGTATGTGTTTGATTTAGATTGTGGAGGACATGGTGGATTACTCTTATTTTACGACAATTATTTATAGGTACAAAAGAATAAATTAAACACTAAAAAAAAGTAAAAAAATAGATCTTAAAAAGTATTCCAAGAAATTTCTATATGTATATATTTTTTTTAAAAATGTGTGTGCCATTTAGCAGCTTAAGAAGCATGCCCGTGATAATCTAATAACTGGGTGCATGCACTCATAACTTATTGTACGCACTTTAGAGACTCTAACATGCATGTGCCAAAGTGAAACTTAAATTTTACTAGTACACTACTACAAAACATCAAATAGATGTCGACACTATAGGTGTCGGAAGTGCTAAAACCAATACCTATAGGCCTTTTCCCACTTCCTCGGGTTGAAATCGCAAAAAAAAAGGCACCTTTAAGCAATTATAGGTGCCGGTTCTAAATAAGAACCACCACCTATTCTATAGGTGCTTAAAAAACCAGCCCCTATAATATATCATAGGTGCCGGTTTTTAAAAAAACGGACGCCCACAGAAATCAAGCCGAGCCGGAGCCGAGCCGGCGGGCCCCACCACGACGAGCAGATAAGGTTGGTCTCGCGTCTCTCTCTCTTGTCTCCTCCCTTCTCTCTCGCTCTCTTCTCCTCCTCTCCAACTCCCAGTCTCCCACCTCGTTGATATTTTAAAAACATGTATGTATATGCAAAATTTTATATATAAATATTATAATTTAATTCTAGAGTACTCCTTCTCCGTTTTCTTTTTATTTGACGACACTATTGGTTACTTCAAGCAAATTAAAAAAATGAAGGGAATAGTTTTTTTTTAAATAAAAGAAGTTTATGTATCTCGGACCATTACATTAAGATAATGCGATTATCCAAGACCATCTCCGACCTTTACCTAAATAAGATGCACACAATCTATACTTATTAAGAAAAGGAAAAAAAAGAACGAGATGACAAACCGCAACAAATAAACTATAACCATAAGAAATTATTATCATCATACTTAACCGAAATAACTCTTAGTACGTATACATAGTCTCCAAAAACAACACCTCCAAGAAAGGACACGTGCATTATCATGATCCAATCGACTAATCCGTCCAACTTTTAGTAATTTAAGCCTAAAGTCGAGGTATTGATACTCGACGAGCATCACCTAATCGAAGTTCCCCGGTACCGTGTTGTCTCATCATTTCGAGCCTGTGCCCGCACTAAAAAAAATACTAAAAATTTGTCGGGCTGAATTTTATTTAACTTTCCGAACTCACCTCTGTCTTTTTCACGCGCATACTTTTCAAACTGCTAAACGGTGTGTTTTTTAAAAAAATTATATACAAAAGTT
This sequence comes from Oryza longistaminata, assembly GCA_009805545.1. NCBI lineage: Eukaryota > Viridiplantae > Streptophyta > Magnoliopsida > Poales > Poaceae > Oryza > Oryza longistaminata. Next base: position 16,707,584 of record CM020189.1, read on the forward strand.
GTTTTTTAAAAAAATCATATTAATCCATTTGCCAGGAAAAAAGTTAGATAATACTTAATTAATCATACGTTAATAAGTCACTCCATTTTACGTAAGTATAAGATATTAGTTCCCAAACTCAACCTAAGAAAACACAGCCTATATATACAGCCAGGTTTTCTTTCTTTTCGTGTGTTATAGATCGACTTAGGGTATGTTTGGTTCGTGGTCAAGGCTAGATAGGATATGGCCATCCATATTTTAAGACATATGGTGGTCCAGTTTTTTGTTTGGTTAGGTGGATATGGCCATCCAGTTTCTTGTCTGGTTAGGTGGATGAGAATGGATTGAATGAAAACAACAACATATTAATTAATAATAAAATATGTTAATTATTATTAATGTAGCTATAATTTATACTAATTAACAATAAAATAGAGTAATTATATCTAACCAACGCTAATTTTGACAAGTTAATTATTAATTAACAATAATATATTTAATTATTGCTAATCAAGAACTAATGATCAAGATTAGCAAAGGTGGATATCCAAATCTTGCCGGATACACTCATCCAGCATCTTCGTGGAATATTTCCTCTCCGGGCCACCCTATCCATCCTCGCCCACTAACCAAACACACTCAAAGAACTGTATCGTCATCTCCCATCCAAGAATATCCCTCCAAATAAACACACCCTTAATTATTATAGGGACAACAGGAAAAACACTAATCAAGCAAGGACCGATTTGAGTACGGATAATCCAAGTTGAGGCCCAAAAGCCCAAAAGCCCAAAAGCCCAAGGCCCAAACCTTATCTCCTAGTCACCTCCACGAACCCACCAAATCTCCATCGCTGCTGCCACACTGCTCCGGCCATGGCCATCGTCGCCAATGATCAAGATTAGTAAAGGTGGATATCCTCATTTTGCCGGATACACTCATCCAGCATCTTCGTGGAATATTCCCTCTCCGGGCCGCCCTATCCATCCTCGCCCACCAACCAAACACACTCAAAAACTGTATCGTCATCTCCCATCCAAGAACATCCCTCCAAATAAACACACCCTTGATTATTATAGGGACAACAGGAAAAACACTAATAAAGCAAGGACAGATTTGACTACGGATAATCCAAGTTGAGGCCCAAAAGCCCAAAAGCCCAAGGCCCAAGGCCCAAACCTTATCTCCTAGTCACCTCCACGAACCCACCAAATCTCCATCGCTGCTGCCACACTGCTCCGGCCATGGCCATCGTCGCCGTCGCGGCCGGAGGACGGCGCCCTCCCTGCCGCCGCGCGCCGCCCGCCGCTTCCCCGCCCGCGAGGCTCTCCTGCCGCTGTGCCACCCACACCGGTACGTACGTTGCCTGAAGCAGTGAGAGAGAGAGAGGGTTTCAGTTTCCAAGGATCTTTCCTACTTTCCTGTCTTTGCCAAGTTCTGTAGTAGCTATTGTTTTTCTGTGAATTTTGTGACTGCAGTGGCACAAAGCATAGACAACATATTTGCAAGTTTTCAAGTCAGTGATTTTTGCTCTTTTTTTTTTTTCTTTTCCTTCTTGATTTTGCGAGTGAAGTGGTGGTAGAAGCATAGACAGTATATTTTGGCAAGCTTTGAGTCTCAGTTTAGTCTTAGTTTTAACCGCGAGGTTGTAATCTTGCTTAGCTCAGTTTTCGTAAAAGTGAGCTAATCTTGAACCGAGTAGAAAAATCAGCGAGAAAAAAAAAAGCACTTACAAAGTCTGAACAGTAACTGTAGATTGACCGGTTTGGACTTGGAATCAGTCATTTCAGCCATGAGGCCTGAGGGTAGTGGTTTCTTCTTCTCAAGCTCAAGCTTCAGATTAATGCCAAGTTTCCACTGATATTGCTTGGTGTGATGTGATGCTTTTTTACATCGTGCATCACTTCTCTAGACGCCCAGGCTTGATCAAAGGGTTCTTGGTCACCGTTTTGGCCATTTATCGTTGTTTTGTTGCGCGATGTGCGTCCTCCCTAACTCTTTTACTAATCCATGAGAAATATTGTCTTATGAGTTGCGTTGCTGCTTGGTTGACAGTGTATCAGTCCCAATTCTGTCAGTACTGACCTTATCGTTTCTTGTTCAGTTTTGGAAGAACATCTGCGTAGTTCAGTTATGAAATAGGGACACCATTGTCAGTTTGTTGCTGCAATTCTAATTTGATGGGAAATTTCCCTCATGGTTATGATGGACTTCTTTTTCTGAATGTGTTTTCCACATGGTTATAATGGACTTCATTTCTGAATGGAATTTCGACACAATTATGATTGGCTTCTTCTTTTCAGAATAAAATTTCCACATGAATGTATTGTCATAGCCCACCCTTCTTGTGATTGAAATTTTCTGAAAAGACTGTCTCAGCGCGCACGCTTTAGTTCAGAGTGCAAGTGACAATGACTGAGAATGATTGGAGTACTATTTGTTATGGACTGTCCAGGACAGTTTTAGCATTTCTTATTTAACATGGGCTGTTACAGCTCATCAGTTAGACTAAGCAGACTGATTATCATCAAGCTATTTTTTGTGTTTTGTCAAAGGAAGAGCCTGCATGTTTGAAAGTTGATGCTCAAGAGCGAGACCCCATTAGCCGTGTCGCGACACCTTCTGTGTTAGGCTGTACATTCTAAGATGCTAGCTGTACTGTGTGAATTTCTTTGTTACCCTACACATTAGCGTTGAAAATCATGTATGCCCGCGAGGCTCTCCTGCCGCTGTGCCACCCACACCGGTACGTACGTTGCCTGAAGCAGTGAGAGAGAGAGAGAGAGAGGGTTTCAGTTTCCAAGGATCTTTAATTCCTACTTAATTTCCTGTCTTTGCCAAGTTCTGCAGCTATTGTTTTTCTGTGAATTTGTGACTGCAGTGGCACAAAGCATAGACAACATATTTGCAAGTTTTCAAGTCAGTGATTTTTGCTTTTTTTTTTCTTTTCCTTCTTGATTTTGCGAGTGAAGTGGTGGCAGAGGCATAGTATATTTTGCCAAGCTTTGAGTCTCAGTTTAGTCTTGGTTTTAACCGCGAGGTTGTAATCTTGCTTAGCTCAGTTTTCGTAAAAGTGAGCTAATCTTGAACCGAGTAGAAAAATCAGCGAGAAAAAAAGAAAAAGCACTTACAAAGTCTGAACAGTAACTGTAGATTGACCGGTTTGGACTTGGAATCAGTCATTTCAGTCATGAGGCCTGAGGGTAGTGGTTTCTTCTTCTCAAGCTCAAGCTTCAGATCAATGCCAAGTTTCCACTGATATTGCTTGGTGTGATGTGATGCTTTTGCATCGTTCATCACTTCTCTAGATGCCCAGGCTTGATCAAAGGGTTCTTGGTCACCGTTTTCACCATTGTCAGTTTGTTGCTGCAATTCTAATTTGATGGGAAATTTCCCTCATGGTTATGATGGACTTCTTTTTCTGAATGTGTTTTTCCACATGGAATTATGATTTCTGAATGGAATTTCCACACAATTATGATTGGCCTTTTCTTTTCAGAATAAAATTTCCTCATGAATGTAGTGTCATAGCCCACCCTTCTTGTGATTGAAATTTTCTGAAAAGACTGTCTCAACGCACACGCTTTAGTTCAGGGTGCAAGTGGCAATGACTGAGAATGATTGGAGTACCATTTGTTATGGACTGTCCAGGACAGTTTTAGCATTTCTTATTTAACATGGGTTGTTACAGCTCATCAGTTAGACTAAGCAGACTGATTATCATCAAGCTATTTTTTGTGCTTTGTCAAAGGAAGAGCCTGCATGTTTGAAAGTCGATGCTCAAGAGCGAGACCCCATTAGCCGTGTTGCGACACCTTCTGTGTTAGGCTGTACATTCTAAGATGCTAGCTGTACTGTGTGAATTTCTTTGTTACCCTACACATTAGCGTTGAAAATCATGTATAACCTTCGTTGAAGTGTTCAAACGGTTGAATTATAACAATCTTACAGTTTCCAGTTAGCGTGGTCTTAGTTCTATTAGAAACTTGTTCGGTTTTGCATACTGCTTTCTTTCCTACTTGCTACGACAATTTTGCACACTGTTGTGTAGGATAGGATCAATGGGAATAATTAACATTGGACATTGGTTATCTTTAAGCATAATCATGACACGTAAGAAGATTGGTGATATGACATAAGTCACTATGCTATGCCTTCAGAAGCAAGGTGCATTGTGAATTTTTCATACTAGCTGTAACAGCTACATGTTTTAATTAATGCATCCATACTAAAAATGCCGAGAGTAAACAGTTGAACTGTTGTACCTTGTAGTACCTTGTCTAGAGCCTTTGCTCTTAATGTCCTTCCTGTGATCTGCAACTTTGCTTGTGCTAGCTTGTATCTGCATTTGTTTCAAATTGACTTCAGAACAAAATGAAGCTATCCCAAAATTGAAAATTCTGAATATGATTATCCTTGCCTAGATCACTGCATATCATCATAAAATCATTTTTTTCTTTTGCAAACTGCAACCAAACTAAAGATTTTTGCAGTTCCCAGGAGGAATGTGCTATCCACAATGCTATCCACTTCAACAGTCTTCCTCTTCGGACCGAAACAGATCACACTGGCCGAGACAACTGGTGGTACATTCAGGGAGTACATCGACACATTCGATGGCTACTCCTTCCTCTACCCAAAGAGCTGGATCCAGGTCCGGGGAGCTGGTGCTGACATATTCTTCAGAGACCCGTTCTTCCTCGACGAGAACATGTCGGTCGAGATATCGTCTCCTTCGTCGTCGAAGTACATGACGGTTGAAGATCTTGGGCCCCCAGAGAAGGCTGCAGAGAGAGTGCTGCAGCAGTACCTGACAGAGTTCATGTCGACCAGGCTAGGCGTTCGACGAACGTCGAACATCCTGTCAGCGTCGTCGAAGGTCGCTGACGACGGCAAGCTCTACTATGAAGTTGAGGTGAACCAAACAGATTATACAAATTCCCATTCATAACTCACATAATCAGCCTGCAAAGTTCAGTTTGTTTCTCCCACTGTTTGTTCAGAGATGCTTGAAAAAAAAAACCTGCATGAACATTCAGACAAATTGCTTGTGCTGCTGCTGCTGCTGTTTTTGCAGGTGAATATCAAGTCATTTGCCAGCAACAACGAGCTGGCGGTGATGCCGCAGGACAGGGTGCAGCGGCTGGAGTGGGACCGGCGCTACCTGTCGGTGCTCGGCGTCGAGAACAAGCGGCTGTACGAGCTCCGGCTGCAGTCGCCGGAGAAGGTGTTCAAGGAGGAAGAAGGTGACCTGAGGAGGGTCATGGACTCCTTCAGGGTCAATAAGACTGCCTAGCAGCAGTAAGAAGCAGTGCTTTGTCATAGTTGAGAGCAGAATTTTTTTTGTATAGCAGATTGTCTATTCTCTGCATTATTCTTTCACCCTCTTTTTTGTTATCTTGTATAAGATTATTGTCATATAGTACCTTATGTGTAAGATTATATATATTACCTTTGTAAGATGCTCTGGGGAGGAGCAAAAAAAAGATCCAAAACTTGCAAAAATGCACGTCAAAGACTGGTAAATACCAGTAACTTGGCCACTTGGGAGGTGTGCTAAAGTGAAATCTATGATTTTTTTTGTAGCTTTCATACATCACAAGACACACCAAAAGGGGACTCAGCGTCCATTTGTAAGCGTATGAAGCTTGTCAATCGGTTCCAATGTTCTGCCGTATCTGTTTACATTATATCCTGTCCTATGGCTATGGATGCCAAAGAGATGTTTAAACTTTACAAGAATGAGGGCCAATCCATGTGACGCCTCCATCCAAATGCGCCTGACAACATATCAAAACATTTGCATTGTTTCTGCAGAGAAAAATACTTTTCTTGACAAAACGGGGTGGTCTCTGATAGCTTTGAACTAGTTCTCTTTTGCAGATTTTTTCCCCTTCTGTTTCTGCTTCTGCTTCAGTTGAGTGAGGCCAGGTGCGGTGATCTTGGCATTCCCAACAATGGCAGCAACCAATTCAGGGTCCGTGCATGCCTTCATTAGCTCCTTCTCACGGTTTGTGGCGTCAGCAGTGTGCAGGAACAAACTCATTGCAGTTTTGGCAGCTGCAATCAACATACTTGGATATCAAAACATCATACAAAAAAATATGGAGGAAAAGAAAGCAAGATCGATATGACTTCTATGTCCCATTAGATATGGGTATGTACCTTTTCCTTTCTTTGCAGTTCCCGGGGTAATCTTCACACGATATTTGTATGCCTGCAATGCGTTGTAAGGGGCGCACACTGGTACAGCATATAGCAAAATATCACTTGACAGTGGATTTCCAGTTAGGTAGTCCAAATCAATTAACTTCTCTTTCTCTTCATCACCGAGCTCATGGATGTCATCTTCGTCCATGGTAACACTGCTACCAGCAGAGGCGCTGCTTCTATCCATACCATCTTTGGCTCTACCAACATTGACATCAGCCGGGTCCATCTCAGATGTACTTTCAGGGCAATCACGAGAAAGATGTCCAGATTTTTTGCATTTAAAACAAATTTTTGATCTGTCATCTTCACCTGAGGGAATAAAAGGTATGACATAAGAGATTTGAGACTACGAGAAAAAAATGGATAACTGGGCCAGACTCTTTTTTTGCCTTTACAGTTCAAAAAATAGGAAAACCATATGAATAAACTAACAATATCTCAAGTAAAGACTAGTCAACTAAGTGACTAACACAAGGATAAGTTCAGTAAGATTATATGCACAAGACTGTAATGGAACCATCATTAATTGAGACATAAAATGAGGAAATGTGGAAAATACCAGTCGATGGTTTTGATTGAGCTGCAGTGGCTCCATCTACATCTTCTGAAGGTTTATCCTTTTGTGAGGCCCTTCCAGAGGACTATAGAAGAAGAAAAGTTAAACAATGCAACAAATGAAGCAGGAGTACAATTGGAAACAAAACAAGAGATGCAATTACCGCAAGTAAAGCCATCCGGATTTCTCGTTCTTCTTCATCCTGCTCTCCATACTTCTCTTTAATCTTCTTAAGTTTGCCCTTCTGTCCACGACTTACTTTAGGATTAGCAAGCTTTTCGTTTGTCTTTCCTTTTTCTTGCTGTGAGTTAACAGGCTTTTTGGCAGCTTCACCATTTGGAGAGTCACTGGTAGAATCACCAACATTCTGACCTTTCTTCAGTTTTCTTCTATCTGCTTTAGATATGTATGGTTTATCTCTTACTGATGTTTTCTTCGTATCAAGATCATCAGTGTCTTCTGCCACACGTGCAGAATTACTGCTGAGCAAAGAGCTTCTGCCTAACACCTTAGTTGGCCCAAGACCAAGATTCTTATCAAGCAGATCCTCAAGTTGTGATGAAACAGTGCGATCACTTGTTTGTCCCTTGGAAGTGGAAGTAGTGCTGTTTACCACAGTTCGGATTTCAGAAAGCTGCTCAGATGAATCAGCATTATCCTTAACATAAGGTGCATTAGAAGGGATGGGATTGTCAATTTTTTTCACATTGATATTATCCAAGCTTGATTCATCATCATGTTTCTCCTTGCCTGTCTCACTATCACTGTCAAGTTCACCATCCAATTCAGCATTACTTTCCGGCTTCTGAGACTCAACATCAGGAAGGGCCTCCTCGTCTTCACCCCTGACCCTCCTTTCATTTAGATGAGATGCCAAGGAGCTCTCATCCAAACGGAATAGAATACCAAATCCCATAACAAGGGGGTGAGGTGGGAGAAAATTTTTCTTGCCACGGATCATAAAACTACCAACAGTTAAGTACTCGCCAGTGGGAGCTGTTTTGCTAACTTGATGAGGATACACCCACCAAGCACTGGTAACAATTTTTGAATCCCATGCTTTGCTGTGGCAAACCTGCAACAACAGGAGCAGGATCAACAGGCCTAATCTATATGAGCACTCAATCTTTAACATTTATGAATAGCAAAATGAGATATTAGACTCACAGTGAAAGATCCTGCTTGGTTTAATGTCAATGGTGGAATGGGATTATCAGGTTTGTGATTTTTGATGATTGTACTGGAAGCTCCATGTAACTCAGCATGCACGTAGCTATCCAAATATGCAAAGTAAACAAGCAACTTCCATGAGAACCTCAAGGGACTAGATACAAATATGATGAATGAATTATAAAACTTAAAGAGCCATAACAACGGAGGTTATGTTTTCTATGATCAACTGCAAAAATACCACTGATAGAAGATGTACAGTGTGCATCAACAATAAGCTTTACAGCCATTACCAAAGATGTTTATGCAATTGTTTACAATAGACTGTGGGTGACAAGGGTACTTACAGATCTCCTTTCGACATGTACCGCTTGACAATCAACTCATTTTGTTGAGCATCACGGCCACTAATAATTAGGTAATTTTCACTGCTGATGAACCAATTGAACTTCTCAAACCAGTGAACTTTGCGCATATGAGTGATTGCAGCGACCGTTTTTTCCTGCAAATATAAACATATCAAGTTATTTTTACAAAATAATAAATAAATTCAATTTCTTGATATAATTATTTCAGTATGCAAGCATATAAAAACAGCAGTCTAAAGAAAGCTTTATCCAAATGTTTGGTTTGGAGGACAGGTAAAACACACTAAATTTTTCATTGACCTATTATGAAAAATGCATATATTCTATCAAGACAGAAACCAGGCGAATAATTTAGTTTCGCCTTGTTTTCTAGAGGAAGATACATTCACAGTTTTCATGGCACTCCGGAAGGTGAAGGAGCTCCAGGGGAGCCAGGAGCCCAGGATTCCTAGGTGCTAGTTAGAAGGTAGTTTTATTCAGTTGAGATGCATCATATGCATAGAAGGAAAAATTCAAAAGAACAACTCATTGCATTCGCATCCATTCAATTCATTACTTTAAACTCCCATTCACATTTCCCTTGGACCGGTTGCTTTGTTCGATTCCTAAAACCATTCCCATCATCCATACCAGCTGCCTTCTCTTCTCCCTCATGTGCTTCCCTATCCTCCCTAATCCTTCAGTGATGCCATGCCAGCCATGGATACATCATGAGACTAGCTTACACACACTTAAGTACTTAGGGGATGGTGGGCTGTTTGGATGGCATCCACACGTTGCGACAAAATTTTTCACTAAGTGTGGTGTGCTAAACTAATTTTTTTTAATCAACATTTTTTTGCCACAATTGTGGCAAAAAAAAAAAAGAGTATGAATATGAAGATTGGCAAGCTGGCTTTAAAAGTGTAGCAGGCCACAGAACCAAAAGCTTTGCCTCGGTTGGTCGAACTTCCTTCCATAGGTATGGCGAAGTTTGGCACCAAACTAAATAGCCCAAGTTTCAAAACAAACCTAAAACTTATCCAACACGTTCTGATAAAAGGAATTGCCCCCTACCCCACCCCTCTCTCTCTAAAAGTTCTTGGTCACAGGTGTATAACTGTATGGAACCTGAGCAAGCTGAAGACGTGTCTTCTTCTCTGCTGCTTTGAATGCTTTCTCATGTGCTGTGACAGTCTTCTCTTGTTTGCTTTCCTGTTTTTTCTTTAGTTCATACCACCGCCTGGCATTTGCATGCGCGGAAAGTGATAGATCAACCTCTACCTAGAAGAAACCATAAAGTGTCACGTGAATAAGAAAATAACATGAGGAAATTGATATGCATAGAAAAGTAAAGAATCAAAACAACTAAATAAAGGTATAAATTGTAAACAAGATCAGAATAAAGCGCACATGCAATTATCATCCTTTTATCCATTCCTACATGGCAATCTCTTGTTTAAAACCTTCAATACTGGTGACAAGGATCTTCCAGTTTGCATGATTGTCAGGCAACATAAAATAGCAAATGATACTTTAATGCAACAGTAGAAGTTGTAGATGGAACTTCATCAAATAAAATTACTCTAATTAAAAATAAGCATCGCTATTGAATATACAATGGAACACCAATAAATGGAGATAATTCAATCTATTCCTGCTAACCAAGAGAAGAAAAGAACCATGAAATCAATAAACTGATTCAGCAAGTTGATGAATAACAGATGTTTCCAGGTCATATAATATAGTACGGACAACATTATGGATGCAAAACTAGCAGTAACAGCATACCTGTTACATTATGGATGCAAAACTAGCAGTAACAGCATACCTTTTCAACAGGTGCAGTTTTCTCTTCCTCATCCATGTCATCAAGATTATTGCTTAGAAGTAGAGTGATGCAATTTCTTTCAAAACTAAGCTTATCGATTAGACCTGCTACTGGGTTTCCAGCCTTTTTCTCCTCCTTAATCATGCGAGCAAGGGCATCCCAACTCATTCCATTTGCAAGGGAAACACGGACAGCTACAATTGCTGCATCCACATCCTCTAAATTATACTCGATTAATTCTGCCATTTTGATGGAATGGTCAACCTCCTTTCTCAATGTATGTACACGATTTTCCTGCACGAACGGTTGGACCAATGAACATCAGGCTATCAGGATGATGATATAAAGAACAAACTCCAAGTTATGAATGCAAGAACCTGATCCAATTTAATTTTATTAAGCCTTTGTGCCGCTGATTCCTCTTTTGATTTTTGCTGCTGATTCACCCTTTGACTTTCTATTTTGCTGTAGAACTCATCTAGAGCAGCATCAAATGTCTCAAATTCATCGAATTCCCTTGACTTAAATTGATTCAACAGGATGGGGCAATATTCGTCATATATCTGCATACAAAATGTTAGGATAAATAAAGCAATATCTTGAAAAAGAATTGACTGTATGCTCATGTGATACTGCATGAGAGGGAACTATACATTAAACAAAATTAAGCAACCACAATCAATTCCACTATTGTACTAAAAGAAGCATAGTAAAACAACAGACAGACCTTCTGACTAGCACTAGACCCCTCCAAGGGTGTGAGGTTCTTCTTTGCAGCCGCCTTATTCTGCATGAGGATGTACCCCTCAGGGATCCTTTGACCAGACATGACATCTACAAGCCAATCCTCAAACTTTGAAATGGATTCTACTAGGGACTGAATAGTGTGATCATCAATACTGCTCTCTGGGTCTTTCCCAACCTTTGTACTTGGAAGCAATCCAGCATCCAATATGATATGCTCAGCTAATGCAGGCCCATAAGCCAATGCTTCCCCAAGAAGTGTCTTTAGAGTTGATTTATTTGATTGAGCATTATTACTAGCTTTTGCATTTGAACTTGACTGCTTGTTTTTTGAAGCTGACTTCTTTCCTGTTGTTGTAGATGGTTCTTCAGATTTATCAGTAACCGGCACTCCATCACTGGGGATTACAGAAAGTTCTTGAGCATCAATTGAACCGGGTGTAACTTGAGAAGATTCTTTATCATCAACTGCATTCATCATCAGCGTGTCTTTTAACTTTGTAAAGTCGGTCCTTTCAAAAACACGGCATGCTTCTACTGGGTAGCGGTGACGTGACATGATAGCCAATCCCTTGTTATCATCTCTGTGATTTATAAGATTGATGATAAGTATATACACAAACAGTAAAGAACAAAAGTAGGCAGATTTATTGGATCAAATGAAGGGTTATGGGATCACTGATATAATTTTAGTTGGTCTTTTGGCACTTAATAGTAAAATAGCACAAACTAACAGTTCCTCCTAGATAGAGCAATTTAACATAGTACTGCACAAATTAAAATATGGACCTGTGTGAACGGAGTAGTGTCAGCACTGTGTATTCGGAATCTGTAAGAAGTATATTTCCTTGTGCGTATAGTTCTAAAATGACAAAATGCGCGTTACTGCCAAGTCCAAATTGAAACAGGATAATCTGCACAGTTGAAATGCACGCATCATTAAGTAAGCCAACCAATAGAAGTACAACGCTGATCGCTTGAAATGGTTATGCTAAAAGAATGGAAATGAGAAAAGTACCCTATCGTATCCAAGCATACGGACATCTTCAAGTCTCTTGCTTCGAATGTGTTTTCGTAGCTTGAGAGTGAAACCAGATGGTGTGGTGCTCTTGTCACTGCAGAAGTAGAAAACCAGAGGGGTTTAGACATTTTTGTCGTGAAATAAGGACTCCAAGTAGACTGCAAACATCAACTAAGGGCATCACTAGCATCTTACCGGACATATTGGGTGGTATGCAGCCTAACACCACTTTCCATCAGCAACAAAACCTTCTCACTTTCCCCTGACTCAGTGATTCCACTGCTGTTCATCAGCTTGAAAAGATATGTCTGCGCAAGTGCATATACAAATGATAGTTAGAAAAACAGCTTTGTAGAATGCAGTAAACCTTTTGTGGTTGCCCAACAGCAGAAACATACTTAAAGAATTAGTACAACGGAATAATACTATCCAGCTCAATTAACAGGTATCTGAGCCTTTTTTTTATTAAGTTCGGTTGTCCAACGTATCACCTGATATCTCAGAACGCTAGTACAGCACAACAGTCATATCTCACCAAATTACTTGGTTCTTACAGGAGTCGAGCATAATACAGCCCTGACAAGGTGGCAATCAAGCGAGGCGGGAGATAAACCCACGGCATCAAACATTAGTCCAACTGAACAGACCACCAAATCATTTATTTTTTTCCTTTTTTTAACAACAGGCAGATCTTTGCCTAATAATGTTGATACCTAGCATTATATACCCTATGTTCTTCTAAATTCAGCCCAGTGCCAACAGATACCAGTGTTCGCGGCAAGCTAAGCTACTCATCCCCTACGAGCCCCCAACCGGAATGGCAAGCCGCGAGCATAACGCGCCGAGCCGCCGCCGCTGCTGTAGCAGCCAAATCAACCCCCAGTTTTTGGGAGGCATCGCATCGATCCTGATCGCCGCGCAGAGAGCATCCACGCGGTTGCCGGCGGGAGGCTAGCTGGCGAAGCCTTGTAGCTATTCGAGGACCTAGGGTTCCAAACACGGCGTCGATCGGGAGAGGGAGAGGGCGAGGGAGACGGACCTTGGGGGTGATGTCGTAGACGTTGGAGAGGCGCATGCCGATGAGGCGGCGGAGGCACTTGACCTCCGCCGCCACGTCCGCCGTCGTCATCCGCGCCTTCACCATCTCCGCCGCCCGCCTCTCGCCGCCGCCGCCGCCGAGGGAGAGGGAGTGTCGTCCGCTTCAATCCAAGGGAGAGTTGCGAGGTTTTTTCCTCCTCTCTGCGCCGCCGCCGCCGCGTGGTCGCCGAGTCGGTGGTGTTCGTGGGCCCGCTCGGGAGGCCCAAGCCCATTCAACCCAAATATCAAGGCACTCACGGCCCAACCTCCTGTCCGGCGGCTTCTACCATACCCCTCCGTCCATTAAAAAAATAAAATGTAACACATCAGTTGTATCACATCCCGTTTCAGATTTGTTTTTTATGAAGCGAATGAGTACATCCGAGGTAGAGTGCTTGGTCCACGGATAACTCCACAAACTATCCATTAGGTTGGCCAAAGCATAAAAGAAATAATTTGTAAATAAAATTTTTAAACATGTGTTGTCACCCAACTTATAAGCTAATACTTAAAAAAAACTTACGTTAACCCTTAGATCAACTCTAAAATTAAGTTTTAAAATACAATTTTTCTTTTAGAAATATTGTACAAATGAAGACGCTAATAACGTCTGCACACTCGCCCTTGTAATGCATACATGCACACTATACCCCTATGAGCACTTCCGAGAGACATGTATGACATACTTTGAGATTGACAAAGTCACTACATGTATCTCATTGTTAATGGATATGTCACCTATCACTGAATGGATAGTTAACCGTAAATGCGAGTATCCGTATTAAAGTCTAGTACTTGAACCCATGTGGTCCGGTCCAAAGTGCAAATGGCGGTAATTACACGTGGTGTTTAAGTGAAAAGATAAACATAAGCCTACTCCAATGTGAAACTTTGATCAATAAAGATGACCCAAGTCGAAATTTACTATATATTAAAACACTTTTTGCATTTTACATGGACGTCGAATAAAAAAAAATGGAAAGGAGTAAAGACAACCACTGCGGTAGTAGTCACAGGAAAGAAAGAAAGAAAGAGAAGGGAACACCACCAAACAAAATACAAACCCAACCAAATGACCAAATGAAAATAAACAAACCACTTGCTCCCTTTAGTGCAGCCAAATTTAAAAAAAACTGCATAAATCCGGTCGGATATACAGACCGGGTAAAAAAATACCTTCTCTTACGAAAATAAACCACTCGCTACCTCTAGTGGAGCCAAACCCCTATAGCTCCTGCTAAGCACCAAAGATGCCATTCCTTCAAAATCTACCTAAGAATCAGCTGCACTGCACACAAGGAGAGGCTTCATTTCAGGCTTCTTTTGACTGGTACATATCTGGAGCAACAAACCCAACGATTTGTGCAAAGGCCAGTAACATAATCCTTGCTTAATGTCATCGTGTCAAGGGGGCACTGCTGTCCTGCAATGATGAACGCTGACGACATTTCCTGGCATGAGCAAAAAATTATACAGCTTATTTTCATTGCGTACTTGGTGATCCGATCGATAAGAAAGAAAGTTAATGGGGGTAAAAAAACAAGTTATGAAAGGCTGGAGATACCCAGCCTAAATTGATCTGTACTGTAACCATTTATGATTTTCGATTAAACTGGCCAGAATCCAAGCGAGAAAAAAGAGTGTCAAAGGAATTGCATAGCTGATAAGAAAAAGGATCATCCAGAGAACTGGTCATGCATCATTGAGATTTTCCCTTTTCGTACTAGTTTGTACTCCCTCCGTTTCATAATGTAAATCATTCTAGCATTTCTCACATTCATATTGATGTTAATGAATCTAGATAGGATATATCTATCTAGATTCATTAACATCAATATGAATGTGGGAAATGCTAGAATGACTTACATTGTGAAACGGATGAAGTATGTTTTTTTAGATAATGGATTTTTCATTAATCCGGCCTCTATATCCACTTTTGGTACTAGTTTATATGTAAATTAGAACTTTCTGCAGATCCCCAGTATGCACTCCACCAAAATATTACTGAACCTTCCCTCGAAAAAAAAAGAAGCATTTCCGAACCGCAATAATCAAAATGTATGGGGTTATGTACAGTATTAGTCTACATTGGAACTTGGCAAGAATCTGCATGTGTAATTGTTTTCAATCCTAGTATCTAAAATAAAATGTTTTCAATCCTAGAATCTTATACTACTAGTAGTTAGTGATAGTACCTTTTAATTGTTTGAAGATGCCTCTGGTTCTCCAATTTGTTGCTTCTCATCATTTACCATATCCTTGCTGCCCCATCTTCTAACTTGAAGAGTGGAGATGCCAGGGAGTTGTCCAGCTGCATTCCTGATGGCATGCTCCAAGGCTTCTACCACCCAAACCTTCGCGTCGTAACAAACGATCTCAACATAGAGATGCTTCAAAGATGATAGGTGCTGGATACCGAAATCAAACTCACCATGCATAGAACCTGCATCAAAGGCATTATACGGAATGTGTAGCGTCTTGAGCTTCGGCATGGCTCCTGCTTCAAACACCAGCCCCTCCCTGCTGTTCCAACATGTGAAGTTGAACTCTTTCAGACACTGGAATTTGTCGCTGCTGATGGTGAGCCTTCCTCTTCCTCTGGTTGTTGCTTCTTTGGAGGAAATCCAAAGGAATGCAAGAGCAGGCAAGTTACCGAGAATTTGGAACACGCTCTCTTGCACTGGATTGACATTGATATCTAGGTAGCTTAGGTGGTCTAGGGAGGCCATCCACATTGGAATCTTGGGGAAGTAGTAATCTGTAGTCATCTGAAATTCCTGGAGGAGATGAGGAGGAGGGGACCAGGAACTGAACAATGGGTCAAGGTAACAGCAAGAATCGATCTGAACCTTCAGGGATCGGAGGCTGCACATTCCCAGTTTGCTAAGAGACATGACCAAATGATCTGTGTAGATACTAAAGAAACAATTCATCCCAAGAAATTTTAGCCTAGACAAGCTGCCCAGTTCCTGCAAAGAAGATGCTGAGGTGCATTGGTTGATCTCAATGAATGATAGTTCCTGAAGTGCTTTCATGTTCCCAACTCCTTCTGGCAATTCTAAACCATCAGCAAACAAGCATGCCAGCCATTGCAGTCTAACAATACTTGTTGGTAGCTTCTTTACCATGGTGCCTCTTAAGTCCAATGTCTCCAAATGATGTAAGTCACCTAATTGTTCAGGAAGTGCAGTGATTCTTCTTATGCTGAGCCGCAGGTACTTCAACTGAAAAAGCCTCCCTATATGTTTGAGGTATTTGTTTTCCAGCTGATCTTTACTTTCCAGATCCAACACTCGCAGAGATCGGAAGTTTGAAGGAGGAGGTACTTTATCAGCAGATCCAAATATAGTGAGAGATCGAACATGAGAAGCAACTGTCATGGGTGGTAACATGATATGTCTGCTAGAACGACAGTCAATGGATAATCGACGTACCTTATCTTGCCATGCCGACTGATGGTTTTGATCCCCTACCAAGGTGACAAAATTCTCTTCAGCTGATTTGGATATTATGAGATCAAGAATCATGTCATGGACGCAACAAGCA
Organism: Oryza longistaminata; assembly: GCA_009805545.1. Lineage (NCBI taxonomy): Eukaryota > Viridiplantae > Streptophyta > Magnoliopsida > Poales > Poaceae > Oryza > Oryza longistaminata. The sequence continues at coordinate 16,724,071 of CM020189.1, forward strand.
TCAGCTTGACCGTCGTGCTGAATTCCAACTGGTTGAATCATACCCCGGTTGATAAGCTCAGCAAAGTAGCACTGTCCAATTTCTTGCAAATCATGTTCACCATCCGTATTGATGAATCCTTCTGCTATCCATCTCCTCACTAATCGATCCCTCTTGATCACATAATCTTCTGGAAATACACTTAGATACAATAAGCAAGTCTTCAAATGGTATGGAAGATCATTGTAACTAAGTAGTAGTATCTTCTTCATCTCCTCGAATTCTGAATGTTTCCCAATTGATGAACAAATAGAATTACGTACCCTCATCCATTCTTCTCTATTACTGGCTTTATCAGCCAATAAGCTGGCTATAGTTACAATAGCCAATGGCATGCCACCACATTTTTTCAAAATTTCATCACACACTTCTTGCAGATGATGAGGACATCTTCCTGCAGATCCAAAAGTTCGCTTGAAAAATAAATCTTCGGACTCAGCTGCACTAAGAGGATTTATTTCATACACACAATCATGTTGAGATGAGCAACAGGACTTGGCCACTGCAGCAATTCGTGTTGTTGTCAATATTCTACTGGAACAATCATTGTCAAGCAAAGCGCATTTCATTGTCCGCCATACTGATGCACTCCATATATCATCGATCACGATGAAATACCTATTGTCAGTTTCACAAGTGAAAACAAGTAAATGAAATGTCCAAGGAGTCCATGTTGTTAACATAAGCATGACACATGACATAATCTCTTAAAGCCTTTCCATTCAGAATATAATGTGCAAGATGAAGCAAAGGCAGTAGGTTATGCACTTGGACATTAATACCTTATACATAAACAAAGCAAACTATACCTTAAATACGTGCCATACGAAAAAAATACTTGTTTGGAACAATATTATCAAAAGTGCAGCATACCTCTTATCCTTGAGGAACTTCCTTAGCGCATCAATGAGCTGCTGCTCGTTCCATGCTTCATTACCAACACGCTCTTGCTGGCTAACCTGAGAGAGTATGTTCATCAGAATCTTCCTCATGTCAGGTTTCTGGGACATTGACACAAAAGCCTGACACTGAAATCGCCCTTCAAGCTTCCGGTACACTTCGCCTGCTAGCGTAGTCTTACCAAGGCCTCCAAATCCAACTATGGACACCACCTTGAGACGATTCCCCACATCCTTCTCCATCAGTAAATCAACAATTTCATCTCTTGGGCCATCAATGCCGACAAGGCCAGCCACATCTGCGTAGAGAGCCGGCAACCGAGGATCGACACCCGTGGCGCTGACTGGCTTGGAGACAGCAGAATGATCAACCTTGTACCTCGCACGGCGATCGCTCACTTGTACAACCCGGCCCTTCAGATTCTGAATTTCCATGGCGATCCGATGGCGGGTCCTGATGCTAGTCAGCAAGCTCATGGTCCTCTCCATGAGCCCCCTCAAGCCACTGGGTTTGAAGCTGTTGTTGCGCTCCTGGTCGGCTCGGAGCATGAACTCGTCGACGCTGTCCTCGATGTCATAGGACAGCTCCCTCACCTCCTTCGTCCAGCACCGGTTCTGCGCATCAGGGTCCTCCACTGCTGACATCGTCTTGAGGAAGGCGTGCATGCTCTCGAGCTCGGCTTTCAGCAATACCACCTCATCCTTCGCTCTGGCGACAAGCTTGTATTGGTTGGATAGCAGGGAGCCTAGCTTCACCAGCAGGGAGCCCATGGCTCCCTCTGATGCACTCACCAAAGACTCCATTGCTGTGCTTAGACAAGGAGATGAGGAAAGTAAAAACAAGAGGAGATGAAAGGAAAAATAAAAAGTCAGCTCAAGAGTATCAGATCATCTGTCTCGGTCCAGCAGAAAGAAAACAAGAAAGGAAAGGAAGAAGAAACTTTGTACCTCTGATAATTCAGATGGCTTGGCTAGAGCTTCAGATCATCTGTCTCAATCCAGCAGTTCACCAGGTCAAAGCTTACTAGGGACACTGGGGTTTAGTAAACTGAAGAAATCTTATGGGGAGATGAATCCCAAGTCAAAAATGATGGCTACCCACCTTTGTTTTGTTGCCCACTCAGTTTTAAAAGAACCCCATTCAAGACATGGTCAACTCATGGCTTGGAAACACTAAATTTTTACAAAATATAATATTCTTAGACCTGATTCATCAATTTTGAACCGGAGTGAGTGTGTGACCTGACAAAGGCACATGAGGCTTAGCCACCAGGCAAAGCAATGGTCAGCAAGTTGTAACAGAAGAGAGCAGATTCAACATAACATAAGTCTGTGGCAACAATCTTTCAAAGCATGAAAGAAAATTACGAATACATTGTGGCAACAAGACTTCAAAAACTGTCCTTTGCCCTCTGTACCTTTCAAATGCATGGTATACACATTGTATTTGATTAATTGATTGTAATAGTGTGTGTCAAGGGGTAGTATGGTAATTTCCATCTATTGTACACAATATATTTTGCTCCTTGAGCCCATCTCAAGGCAAGAACTCATCTCATCTCCCAAAAGACCAAAGGTGAAATGAATGCAGGATGGCACATTTAGAGCAATCATCCTGAACTCTAATCACCACTAATTAACTGAAGCAGGTATGTGGATTGCAGAATGCAATTGTGCACAATCCTGTATTTTAGAAATTGAAAACGAATATGTAGAATACTGCAGCTCACAGAAAGATTCTCAGAATCAATTTTGCAACGTTATTACATGGAATGGATAAATAAGGCAGCAAGCATTCTTGCTGTTACAACATTCCCTGAGCACGACAAACAACAGCTGTGGCAAAGACAAGCAGATGAAGGTGAAACTTGCAGTCATACAATCAAAACTGAGCCCAAGTAAATTAAAGCAGCTTCAGGTGACATTTTCTAGTAAAATAAAGATGATTGTAACTGCAAGACTCATCGTTGAGGGCTGTAAACAGAGGCAATTTAAAACAAGAACTGGCATAGAAAAAGCATGATACCCTCTTGTCTCCCTTGTACTGTTACTGGTGTTTTTGTGAAGAATGATGAAGAAATAATCATATGGAGTATATAGCAGAGCTGTTGGTGTAATGGTGTTTCTTGACTTGTGGAACAAAACAGATAATTATCTGAATACATACGAATGAGAATTCAAATGATATCCAAATCACATACAAATCCTGTAGTATAAGAATCCATGGTCTTATCACCAAACTGATCAGATTTGAAATTACGAGTTGAAAAAATGTGTAACAGTTTTTAGAAGGACAAAGGAGATTAAGGATAATTCAGTTACAGAAGACATGCTGAAACGCGACAGAAAAACAGTACCAAATGTTATAGTGTCATACTGAAAGAAGTTTTTTTTTTTTTGATCTTGAAAGAAGTATATTTTGAGTAGAACACATATTGGAAAAAAATTATGCATAAATTTCAGTTTAATCAACAATTTCCCAACCAGAAATAGCAAGACATTTATTTCAGAGAGGAAAACAGTCTTAACAGTTTACAGCCCAAACTTCCGTTCCTAAGAAGACACACCGAGAGAAAGAAGACCAAAATCCATCACATACTCACCTATCCTTGTCTTAAATAAATGTATCCTGATAACACAGTCTGTAAGTCAATTTGCTCTTACACATGTCTTGCTTCTTTGATAGCCACTAATATCTCGGTCTCGTGATGGAGGTCTAGATTTCTTTTTTGTGTGGCTGAGTGCATTTTATGCAGAGGCTAGGGGTGGGCTCAGTTGGAATGTATCATCTTGGTGTATTTGACTGAGTCTTAATAAAGCTTCCATTATCGAAAAAAAAAGAGCTCTCAAGAACATTAATGGATAAAAATGATCTGATATCATCAGGATACAAAAAGGTCATCCCATTGAATTTACATTGGAATACATAGGCCTCTACACAGGAAATGTTGCTTACTGGTTTAGGATCAAACTGTGTGTGATAACAGTACTTTTTGAACATTTTTTTTTCTTTATGGAGGACTTATAGAGCATCTTACAACGAAGCACAGGGCTGAACCCTGATAGAGACCATAGTAAGTACATGATGGCAAATGAAATTACAAGACTACCAAAACGCAATTAAAATTTAATAATAAAAATATGTCCAATTTATGTGGCTTAGCAGAAGAAATAATATACCTCAGTATTGTGCTATGTTTTCAATTAATTATACCAAAATTAACTTCTGCCTGTTCATGGTCCATATCAATAATCTCTTTTTCATCCCATCTACTTACTTCAAAAGTGAGCTCATCATAAAGGAGGCCAGCTGCGCTTTTGATAGCATTTTCCAAGGCCTCCACCTCCTGAAGCTTTGCACCATGACAAACAATCTCAACATGGAGATGTTTCAAGGAACAGAGGTGTTGGATGCCAAAATCCATACCACCATGCAAAGAGCATATATCACATGCATTATATGGAACCCGAAGCTTTTCAAGTTTTGGCATGGCTCCTGCTTCAAACATCAGCCCTGTCTTGCTTTCCCAACAGGTGAAGTAGAGCTCTTTCAAACATTGGAATCCATTGCAGCTGATAATTAACCTTTCTTTAGGGGTTGCTGCTCTAGAGGATATCCAAAGAAATATTAAAGATGGCAAGTCAGCAAGAATTTGGAATGTTTCCTCATCCACTGGGTCAATGTAGATGTCTAGGTAACTGAGGTAATCAAGTGACTCTATCCACTTTGGGATTCTGGGGAAATAGTAGTTTATGGACATCTCAAATTTCTGGAGGAGATGAGGAGGAGGAAACCAAGAATCCAGTAAGAAATCAAGGGAAAAACTATGATAACTTTGAATCTGTATAGATCGAAGATTGAGCATGCCTAGTTTACAGAGGGACATGACTAAGTTAGCTGCATAAATTTTGATGTCACAATTTGAATCACTGATGCTCCAATTCAGCCCAAGAATTCTTAGTTTCTTCAGATTTCCCAGCTCCTGAAGAGAATACACTGATGTATTGTGGTTGATTTCAATCTCTGATAATTCCTGTAGAGCTTGCATATTTCCAATCCCTTCAGGCAATTGTAAACTGTTTACCCTTAGGCATACTAATCTCTGAAGTCGAACGATACTAGATGGGAATTTCTTTATTTGTGTCCATCTTAAGTCTAAGGTCTGCAAATTCTGCAATTCTCCTAGTTGTTCAGGAAGTGCAGTGATTCTTCTTACGTTGAGTCGCAGGTACTTCAATTGAGAAAGCCTGTGTATATGCTTAAGAAAACTGTGTTCCAACACCATTTTATTTTCTACATCTAACACTCGCATAAATTGCAAGTTTGACAGAGGAGGCATATGTTCAGCATATCCAAAGATAGTGAGGGATCGGACATGAGAAACCATCAAACTTGATGGTATCATTATATCTTCTCGAGCATGATAGTTGAGGGATAGGCGACGAACCTTATTTTGTTGCACTATTTTGTAGTTTTGGTCACCGTGCAAGGTTACAAAGTTTTCTTTGACAGATATGGATATGATGAGATCAAGAATCATATCATGCACACGACAAGCATCAGCTCGACCATCATATTGGATATTAACTGGTAGAATCATACTCCTGTTGATAAGATCATTGAAATAGCAATCGCCTACTTCCTCCATATCATGCACCCCTTCTGTAGGGATGAAACCTTCAGCAATCCATCTCCTTATTAACCTATCTCTCTTGATCTCGTAATCTTCTGGAAAAATACTTAGATATAGCAAACATGTCTTCAAATGGTAAGGAAGATCATCATAACTAAGGAGCAATATCTTTTTTATTTCTTCCATATCTGTATCTTTTTCAAGAGCTGAACCAATAGAATTCTGTATGCTCTCCCATTCATCTTTTGTACTAGCTTTATTAGCCAATAAGCTAGCTACTGTGATAATTCCCAGTGGCAAGCCACCACATTTTCTCAAGATTGCATTAGAAACTTCTCTCAGATGAAGAGGGCATTTATCTTCAGAACCAAAAGTTCGTTTGAAAAATAAGCTTTTGGAGTGAATTGCACCAAGAGGCTTTATTTCATATACATTGTCATGGTGAGGTGAGCAACAATACTTAGCAACTGCGATGATACGTGTCGTCGTCAATATTCTACTGGAACAGTTATTTTCGGGAAAAGCACATTTGATTGTTCTCCATGCTGATGTGCTCCATATATCGTCAATTACAATAAAATACCTATAAAAAATTTTGAAGTTAAACAGGTATTGCTAAAGCTAAAAGTATAACCAAGTGGATAGTAGTAATAAGCAAGTATACATGCATCATTCCAAAGATCTATTGTTTTATCAATTAGTTCTAACATGAAAAAGATCAACGCATAAATTGATGGTGTTAAATGCATAGAGCCCCAGACAAGGTTGTCATGGAAACATGGCACATACCTCTTATCCTTAAGGAATTGTCTTATTGTGTGGATGAGCTGCTGCTCATCCCATGCTTCATCACTCATACACTCTCGCCAGCAGATCTGAGAGAGTATATGTCTCAGAATCTTCTTAATATCTGGTTTTTGGGACACTGACACAAAAGCTTGATACTTAAATTGTCCTTCAAGCTTCCGGCACACTTCATTTGCAAGAGTAGTCTTTCCAAGGCCTCCAAATCCAACAATGGAGACCACCTTCAGCTGATGCACCAATGCGTCGTCCCCTTCCACTAGCATCTTGATGAGTTTATCCCTTGGGCCATCAATTCCAACAAGCCTTGTCGTCTCTGTGTAGAATGCTGGTAAGCGAGGGTCTAAGTTTGTCCTACTCAGTTTGGAGACAGAACCATCGACCTTGTACCTTGCACGCCGATTGCTAGCTTCTATAACACAGCATTTGAGACATTGGATTTTCTTGGCAATCCAATGGCGTGTCTTGACATTTGTCAAGAAGTCCATGCACCTGCCAGCAAACCCCTTGAAGCCACGGGGTCTGCGATTGGACTCATAACCAAGGGAGAACATGGAAGCATCAATGATGTCTTCAATGTCATAGGACAGCTCCCTGAACTCCTTCATCCAGAACATAGATTGCTCATCGGGGTCCTCAAACTCATACATCTTCTTGAGGAAAACATCTATGCTCTCAAACTCAGCTTTAAGGAACATAATATTACTCTTAACACCAGTGAGAAGGTTATATTCATCAGAGAGCAAGGCACTTAGCTTCCATAGCAGGGACCCTATAACTCCATGTGATGCGCATACGACAGCTTCCATCCCCCTCTCTGTTCGTGGGTATGGTGTGCTCTGCAACTATGAATTTTCCAGGCAATCAGGCCTTTTATACATGCTTAGTCAAAGTGGACGTGCACAAGAAAAGAAGATGATTGCTTGAAGTGAACAGGGTGGAGGGACTAGGGAGTAAGCAGGTGGGGTGTCTGTAGCATCTTATGACATAAAAACACATAAACGGGACAAATTACATTTCAATATAAGATTGTTCCTTAGAAAAGAAAATCAGGAAACTTGTCAAGAAGAAATCAAGTGTGAATTGCTTATACTAGATATGCAAGGTTAGACAATTAGTCAAGAGGAGGAATGATGTCATATCATGCGTCATTCATTATTATCTAGTGAATCTACCTAGTGAAGACAGATGTTGGCACCACTTAAGTTGGACCCTTAGTATAATCGCAGTCAAGATCAAGGCAGAATATATGACCTAGTCTTCTTTTGAACAAATTCAAGGACATAGAAAATGACAGGTTTGGAGCATACTTGTCAAGATTAATAATATAGCCAATTAATATAACCGAGGTGGTCTAACATGTATAAATATTGTTGTCCCTGAAATGATAGTTCATACTTGGAAAAAATAGTTAACTGTGGTGGTTGGTCTAAGTCACTGATTGGCTCTCTTAGTCTTAGCCCAAGTGTCTGTCCAACACACTAAACATCAAACGAAAGCACTCAGAAATATATAAATAGGAGAAAAATAAATGGTATAGGAATTATTGTACTGCAAGACAAGAGGCAATAGAAATTTACCGTTTGAAAACCCAAGACCAGTGGTTGGCTGGTCAGTCTCAGCTTTGAGGAACATGGCACGTTCCTTCACATTGGTGATAATGTAGTACTCAGCTAATCAGGTTCTATGTGATTCCTCTACTCAATATGAAAGTGAAACATACAAATATACTTATAACATGTTTGCTACATATATGCAGGAATACCAAGGCAACTGACTTTAGGCAGACAGGAAATCTATTGACCAGAGTGAAGAGCAGGTATTCTCTCCAAAAGCAATCACTCATGGTCATATAGAAACTAGAAGAAGCTATACAATTGGGCAAAGTATATTTCAAGATATGCCAACTTTGACAAGGTGAAACAAAGAAAGAAATAAAGCAGTTACAAATTTATTCAGGTTCTAGAGTAAGTGCGAAATTTCATAAGACGTGCAGATCCAGGGACAGTCAAGCTGCCCAGAAGAAAGATGGCACCATCATCCAATCATCTTACGTTTATAGCTAGCCAATATCAATCATTCAAAGAATTCTCTACCTGCAAGAGACCGGCCAATGGAGCCGCAGCGCCTTAGGAAGAAATCGCCATCTACAAGACAAAGCCGAAAAAGTGGCTGGCAAGTTCAGTCTCGCGGAATCAAAGAAACTTCCCGGACAACCACACTGGCAAAACACGAGGCGGATTACCTTGGATTTCTTTTGCGCCGCCCACCGACCGGCCAATGAAGAAATCCCCCATCTCCAAGACTGCAATTGAGGCCGAAGAAGTGGCCATCGCCATCGCCATCCTGCCAGCCAGCCCAATCGCCGGGCAAGTTCAGTCTCGCGGAAGGGGCAGGATGGCTCTACGCTGGCTGGCATCGCCGGCGGCGGCGGAGATGGCTCGCCGGAGTGGCGGAGGCGATGCTCGCTGAGATTGTGGGGGCCCAGGAGTCGGTCACATTGCTTAGATTTGGGCTGGGCCGCGCTTTGGACTCGACATCAAAAGCCCATATAGACGAATATTGTCCGTATTTAAGCCCATATATACTGTTTATACATGGAATACATTTATGTCGAATTTTGTTACGTGACATCGTCGCTTTATTATATGGAAAATTAGTTATAGGACGTCACAGAAGTTAAGTTTTGAGAAGGACACTCTCAAGAGAAAATCTGGTGTACCCATGAAAACTTAGTCTAATTCCTTTCATATCTTTGAATTTTACTCGATACTCTTCGTACCCTCGAAATTTCGCTTTGATCTCTTATGTGTGTATCTCCCGTAAGGTTTTCTTCATTTTTCTGTTATGTGTGGTTGCAAATTTCCATAATACCCTTTCGATGGAGGAGCAGCAGGTAGATTAGAAAACAATTGAAAAAATATTGACTGCACAATATATGTATTTTATGAGACTAAATAATGAGTATAAAAGTTTTATTGAGGTATTGAAAAAATGCAATACATCAAACTTTTTGTTTTGAAAAAAAATAATAGGATCAGGAAAAATCAAAGTGACTCTGTACGGTCATCAAATTCCTATGTACGAGAAATTGGTTCCTCTATACAAGAGGTTTTGGTTTTGGACTTCTGGCATATCTACATTAGAATATCAAATATATTGGCCACAAGAAGGAAATGAGAAGAGCATCCATACAGAAATTTCTCAAACAAAATACATATGGATCAGTAAGAAGATCAGGAGCATCACAAGATACTACTTCATTCGTTTCATATTATAAGACTTTCTAGTATTGCTCACACATACTCTATCCGTTTCACAATGTAAGTCATTCTAGCATTTCCTACATTTATATTGATATTAATGAATCTAGACATATATATCTATCTAGATTTATTAACATCAATATTAATATGGGAAATGCTAGAATGACTTACAATGTAAAACGGAGAAAGTACTTAAAAACTCTTATAACCTGAGACAAAGGTAGTAGCATTCATACGGAGCACTTTATATCATGCACATACCAAAATTTATTTCCATAATCCATACAGAACCATCCATCAGCAACAAATCACTGCTGTTCATCAGCTTGAAAAGACATGTCTGCGCAAGTGCATATACAAATGATAGTTAGAAAAAACAGCTTTGTAGAATGCAATAAAACTTTTGCGGTTGCTCAGGAACAGAGACAAGAATTAGTACACTGGAATAATATTATCCAGGTCAATTAGCAGGTACCTAAGCCTTTTCATTAAGTCCAGTTATACCTAATATCTCACAACACTGTTACCGCACAACAGCACAGGAGTCAAGCATAACACAGCCCTTGCAAGGTGGCAATCATGCGAGCCGGGAGATAAACCCACGGCATCAAACACTATTGTCAGCCAACAACACGAGTCCAATTGAACAGAACACCATAGCTTTTTTTAAAAAAAAAATTATTTTGACAACAGGGAAGATCTTTGTCTAATAACGTTGATACCCTAGCATGACATACCCTATGTTCTTCTAGTTCAGCGTAGTGCCAGCAAACACCAGTGTTCGCGACGCACAGAGCTTCCATCTTCGTCACTGTCACCGCCGCCACAGCAACCGCCTCCAAATCACCCCCAGTTTTTGGGAGGCATCGCACCGATCCTGATCACCGCGCTGAGAGGCTATGCCTTTTGTAGCCGCTAATTCGAGGACCTAGGGTTCCAGCACGACGTCGATCGAGGGAGGGAGAGACCGGCGGACCTTAGAGGTGATGTCGTAGACGTTAGAGAGGCGCATGCCGGTGAGGCGGCAGAGGGGCGACGCCAACATCATTGGTGCGCTTCCCCGTACAGGGTTTGAAATTTCCGAAATTTCGGTAATTTCGCCCCCCACCGGCATGCTCAAATATCGTTCGAAATTTTCAGTTTTTTGTAATTTTTTTGAATTTGATCAGATTTATTCAAATTTTTAAAAAATTTTGGCCAAAAATTTCCGAAATTACCTAAATTTCTGAAATTTCGGTCACCCCTGCATGGCCGCCACGGTGGAAGGGGGGCGGCGCCAGGATCATTTATAGGATAGGTTTTTTATAAGCCTATTTACAAAATAAGTTTTTTAAAATGATCAAATTGTGAGAAATCCAGAGAGAACATGGAAGCCAGGCGGCCGAAAGGCCGGAGGAGTCCACCGGATCTGGTGCACGGGTGGATAATCCTCGACCGCTTCGTCCACAGCAGCGACGGCGACGTCGACGCCGACGACGACGTGACGGCGTCGGAGATCGCCCTCACCTGCAGCGGCCGCCGCGTCCGCGCCTCCCTCCGCGTCGCCGACCCGCCCGCCGTCTCCCGCCTCCGCATCCACCGCCTCGACGCCGACCAGCAGCCATGGCCGGACGCCTACATCCTGCGCCACGCCCAGGTCGTCGCCGCCCACCGCGGCTCCATCCTCTTCTGGGCCCGCGTCCCCTTCGCCGACGACGAGTTCGTCGTGCCCGGATACTTCCCCGTCGACTACTTCGTCTACACCGCCGGCGGCGCCGCCTCGCCACCGTCCCTGACGCGGCTGCCGCCTTGCTTCATCGGCGGCGCCGCCCCCGACGACGAGGACCACTACTTCAAGCCGTACCGCAAGCAGCACCAGCGGATCATGCTGGACGAGAACGTCGGATTCCTCTCCGGCGACAGCGACGGCGAGTTCACGGTGGCGGACATCACCATCGTCGACTGCACTTCCCTCCACCTATGCATCCTCAACCATCACCACGAACGCTCGCCGTCGCCGGTGCAATGGAGGATGCACCGTTTGGAGATGCAGCGCACGCCCATACGCAAGAAGCAGATGCGCCGCAAGCTCTCCAAATGGGTGAACGACGTCGTCCTCCCCTTGCACGATGGCCGCCACCTGTGCCTCGTCGACTACTACCGTGGCATCCTGCTCGTCGACGCGAAGGAGCTGCGACACTTCAGCTACATCCCTCTACCGGAAGAAGCCACGATGCATGGCTGCCGCCATTACGAGGAGGACGACCCCGATCCAGCTCGATGTGCCTCGGCAACCTGCGCCTGATTGATAACGCTCGTCTGCATATACAATGGCCGCAGCGACAGAAAGAAGAACAAGTCTGCATCTCCTGCAACTTTCATCATCAAGTCATGGACTCTGATTGATATTCACAAATGTATATGGCTCCACGATTTCACCATGGAATCCGATGAGTTCTGGAGCATCTGCGCTCGAGAAAACGAGCGTCGTCTTCCACTCGTGACGCCGAGTTTCCCTGTGGTGAGCCTGGTTGATCTACATGCCATCTCCTTCCTCCTCAAGGACGGTGACAATGGTCTCTACTGGTTGGTTGAGGTCGACATGAGAAACAAGGCCATGATTTCACCGGCCGCGCTCTACATCAATGAAGAAGAAGAGGAAGGAAGATGCTGCGGCGACAACAAGATCTGGAAGCCTTTTGATGGCCATTACTTCATCCCCAGCTGGTTCACCTCTTATTTGCATGAGGATCCCATCCAGAGGTTTGATGTGCATGTCTTACGTTTGTTTGTGCCCTATGCATTTACAACCAGTGAAGAAGAACATAGTTAAATGGCTAGAGAGTTAGCAAATTGAAACATATATAGCATATATCTTTATGAACTGAATGTCTTAACTGACACCTGATGATTGGTTTGCTGTGTTGAACATGGAGCGGATTTCTCTGAATGCCCTGGCGCTCCTGTAAATTGTGATTTAAGCAGTAACTCACTATTATCCTTTGGCATTGCCTGTTCACTGAATTTCTTCTTCTTCTTCTTCTTTTTGGCACAGTTCAATTAGTAGAGCTTTTCATTTGGTGAGACTTGTTCTGATTTGCCACCATAAGTAATTTGGTCAGCTAAGTTAGTCTTAGTATAACCCATTACCAACTGTAATATGATAGCTTGATTTGAGAGAACAACATTGTGATTGCAGTATCAAAAACTACAGCATAATATGCTAATTGTTCTGCTGGAAAGCAAATACTAATACTGGGCATTAAGACAGCCAACATGTTCAGAATTTCTTGACTAGTGTGTCTTGTGTACATTTGCTTCTGTTCTCACAGCCTTTAATCTAGTTTCATTGATCATCTTGTGACTTGTATTCTATTCCATTGTTTGCTGCAGTCGGCAGTTGAGTCAAATGATGCAGAACACAAAATATGAGAGAACAATGCATAAGATTGGATGGTAAGCACATTCGAATAAGTTGTCTGCATTTGTTTTTTTTTTTCTCATCTTGCCTGGAATTATAGCATTGCTTCTGAGGCTGTGTTTAGTTCCACGCCAAAATTGGAAGTTTGAAGAAATTGGAACGATGTGACGAAAAAGTTTGAAGTTTGAAAAAAAAAGTTGGAATCTAAACAGGGCTTGACTTTGCTTATTTTTTCAATTTTTGGTTGCAGTAAGCAACGCAGAGAAATGTTGAGACAAGACAGCGAAAATAAAAAAAATGGATTGGAGGCAGTACCGAATAGGTGGTTGTCTGCATTTTCTTCTTTTTCATGCTCCTGGGAGTCGGTTGCACTGATCCCCTTGTGACTTTTCTTCTTTTTAACGTTTTTATGCAGTGAGGGACAAGGCAAAATGATGCAGAAGAGGAAACAAGAGAGGGCAACATTGCCCAAGAGATGAATGGAGGCAGGGCTGACAATTTCGAAATTGGACTTTATGCCGGGGGGGCGAAATTTTGGATATTTCGAACCAAAATTTTAAACCCTGAATGGAGGCCCAATCGATGAGGTCGTTTGCTGGAATGAGGAGGTGATCTTAATGCCATCTTGACGTCAAGCACAGTGAGAATCTGTCTTGCACTTGTGAGTGCAAGTTAAATTCAGTCAGACTTACTATATACTCCATATGTTGCGCTTTCAATGAAACTTGTTACTGTTATGCTTTATGGTAATTAAGATGAGCACATTGAAGCACATGTGCCTCATCTCATGGTTTTCTTTGAAATTATCTCTTTTTCAAAATGTATGACGTGGACTTTTTACACCATATTTAATCATTCATCTTATTAAAAAAATTAGTATAAATATGTAAAATTACAAGTTAATATTGTATTTTTAATGATAAAACAAGTCGTAACAAATAAATGATATTATATATTTTTTTAATAAGACGAATGATCAAACGTTGTGGGAAAAATTAACGGTGTCATACATTTTGCAATGGAGAGAGTATAAGAGTGAATTCAACTTTGCACCGCTTTTTCTTACCCAGGTTGCATGTATATTGGATCAGGGTTTGCTAAACTTTGCATTTTACACTACCTAAGCTTTTGTTAGAATGTTGCAGTTTGGACTATGGAAATGTCTGGGCTGCCAGCCCTGTCGTCCCACACATAGATACACACGAGCGCGAGTATTCGCCGGTGTTAGACATACATATTGTATTGTATCCGATTTCGGTTTCCCTAATCTTATTCCGATTCTGTTTTTATAAGTTCAGTTATAAAGATAATTAAGGATGTATTGTTTCAATATGTACTTGTGTCCGTGATTAACCTAGTTATCGCGTTGACTTCTATACGCTTTCAGCCGGGACGTCGGCAAATGAAGCGCTTGACGGGACGCGAGCAGAGTTTACTTTACCGCCGGTAAGCGCGGGGGTACGGTAATATAAATACCACGGAAACCTCCTTAAATTCAAATAAATTTAAAAAATAAATTTAAATTTTTGATAAATTTTGCACGGTTTTTCACGGTTATTGCAGTAACCCCGACCCCGGCGGTTTGGGAAACCCTGGACGCGAGACGCTGCACTGCTAAGTGATTGCTCCTCTGATCCATTCCTCCCAGCTCCTGCGATGCCGTGACTCGTGCGAGCGAGTGTATTCCTACCGAAAATCCATTCCACGTTTTTCATCCTAGCAAGCTAATCTCCAATTTGGTCATTATAATCCATGCCACTATAGCCTCTGTTCAACCAATTTCTACGCTGAAATATGAGAAATCAGCAATGCATTGCAGCCCAATTTCGCAAGTCACACAAAACAAACCAATCTTACCCAAAATAAAACCAACCACGGCAGAACTCTGATACTCTAACGTACTTCTGACTTTTCTAAGCAAAATGATGCAGAAGTCGAAATGAGATGTCTGCATTTGTCGAATTTTGTCAGATCTGACGAAATCCGGTGATCCAGTTAGGTACTGGGATATATCATGCGTCATTCATCATTAAGTTAAGACCCTTAGTATAATCGAGCATTCAAGATCAAGGCAGAATAGAGATACGACCTAGTTTTCTTTTGAACAGATTCAAGGACATAGAAAATGACAGGTTTGGAGCATACTTGTCAAGATTAATAATATAGCCAATTAAGATAACCGAGGTGTTCTAACGTGTATAAATATTGTTGTCCCTGAAATGATAGTTCATACTTGGAAAAAAATAGTTAACTGTGTGGTTGTTGGTCTAAGTCACACTGATTGGTTCTCTTATCCCAGGTTTCCAACACACTAAATATCAAACAGAAGAACTCGGAAATATATAAATAGGAAAATAAATAAATAAATAAATGGTATAGGAAAATAAATAAATAATCCATATTTATGCGGTTATATGATGATCAATTTGAGAAATTTTATATTCCGTTAATAATGATTAATTTGGGAAGGAGGAAGTGCTTAGCTAATCAGCTTCCATGGGATCCGGCGGGCGGCGGCTAGCGCATACATTGTGTGATTCTTCTACTCAAAATATGAAAGTGAAACATACAAATTTATCGATAACATGTTTTCTCAGACAAATACATATGCAGTTATATCAAGGCGACCGACCTCAGGAAGACAGAAAATCTATTGATCATAGTGAAGGGCAGGTAATCTCCCAAACTATCACTTTTGGTCATATAAAAACTAAAAAAAGCTGTGCAATTGGGTAAAGCATATCTCAAGATATGCCGATTTCGTCAAGGTGAAAGAAAGGAAGCAGTACTAATTGTTACAAATCATCATCATACAGTGATAAAAGAAGAGCGAGATTTTCATAAGATGTGCTGATCCAGGGTCAGTCAAGATGTCAATAAGAAAGAATGGCAGTGCTACCACTACTATCCAATCATCTAGTACCTTGGCTAGTCAAGAATCATCCAAAGAAAATTCACCATTGGCGAAAACACGAGGCGGATTACCTTGGATTTCTTTTGCGCCGCCCACCGACCGGCCAACGAGGAAATCCCCATCTCCAAGACAGCAATTGAGGCCATAGAAGTGGCCATCGCCATCGCCATCCTGCCAGCCAGCCCAATCGCCGGGCGAGTTCAGTCTCGCGGAAGGGGGCGGGAGGGCTAAGCTGGCTGGAATCGCCGGCGGGGAGGGCTCGCCGGAGCGGAACGGGAGAGTGAGAAGGGCGCAGGGGAGAAGACGATCGTCGCTGACATTGTGGGGCCAAAGAGTCATTCACTCACATCATTGGTTCGCTTTGGCTGGGCCTTGGGCCCACCTTCGACTTATGGGACCTGCTTTAAACTCAACATGAAATTGAAAAGCCTTTTTTTTTTTTGAAAGAAAATTGAAAAGCCTATTAACTATTGATATTGCCTATATTCTTTTCAATATTTTTCGCCTTAAACTATTGTTTTTCATCACTTTCAAAACCAGATTCATAACTTTCCTCAAGGTTTATTTTTCACCTAAACTATTGTTTTTTTTTCTTTATGGCCCCTTTAAATCATATGAATGGAAAAATGGAGGAATAGAAAAAAACAAAGATTTCTGACATCAATGTAAGTATAAAACAAAGGATCGTAAAATAAGGAAAATCGTAAGAAATACCATTTGATTAGACCACAGAAAAAACATAGAAATTGGATAAGAGAAATAGACTCAAAGGAATTTTCCCAAGAGGTTGAAGGTCTTACTAATTTTTTTTCAAAATCTCTATAGGATTGTCCACATTCCATAAATTCAAATAATATGATATAATTCAATCCTTTGTTTCAAAGGTTACTATAGAATTAAAATCCTCCAAAATTCATATTTTTTTTCCTACAAATCAAATGAATCCTTAGGCTGCGTTCGTTCACAGGTGATAGGGGAGATTGTTACTCGTTTTCCGCGCGTTCAAACTACTAAACGGTGTATTTTTTGCAAAAATTTTCTATAGAAAAGTTGCTTGAAAAAATCATATTAATCCATTTTTTAAGTTTAAAATAGTTAATACTCAATTAATCATGCGCTAATGGCTCACCTCGTTTTGCGTATCTTCCCAATCTTCTCAATCCTCTCTCCCTCAAACACAGCCTTAACTTATAAAACTAGATACATAACATTCTAAACCATATTTGAATCTGGTTTTGTTCCATATGATACTGATTTTTTATCTAGCACGAACTTCAATAAGGCAAAGTTTAAGTGCTGACATATGTTAGTGGTTTTGGCCGAGCATGAATTTCAACATTAAGGCTGAGATATGTTTTTTGGTTGTGGACCTAACAAGTAAACATTGGTATCAATAACCGTTTTTGTTGTTCAGGGTGAAAAAGGACACAAGCAAAGTTTAAGTGCTAAAAGTGAAACAAAAAAATGGAAAAGCCAAGCTACACCATGTAAGTTTAGGATGCAACATACTTTGATAATATGGTATTTTTCAAGTATTTATAATTTTATTTAAAAAGATAAACTGTTAAATTTTGAATATGGATAGTGTTCAATGACAAGTATTTAAAAACAATTATAGTATATATTAATAAACAGTTGTGGATTAGGTATATATCAATGACATTGGCGACTCAAATCAATATGTATCATTTTCTTTCCGTTGAAACGAAAAGGAGAAAAAGTAGATTCTCGGCTACAAAATTCAAAACAAAGCTGAAACTTTTAATTATAATTCTACTTTTATTTTCTTTAAAGAAACAAGTACGAACGCAAAACACTCACATACTCACTCCAATGAAATAGGGTAAACAATGTACAACGTGACATCACAATAGCGTGTGTGGCGTCATCTAATTCAGCAAGTTTTTTCCCACTTTTAATTAAATGAGTTTTATGTGGTGTTTAAAACTCATGAAAATGAAGATTAAGTTAGCGCACGTAAAAAAAATCTATTAGCACATGATTAATTATTTTTTAATTATTACAAACCTGATAAATAGATATATTTGATATTTTAAATTAGAGAAAATTAGTGGCTGCTATATTACTGTTGTCGTGTTTAGTTCCTCCTCCAAATTTTTTTTGACGTATACGGACACACATTTCAATTATTAAATGTAGACTAATAACAAAAGATTCCGCCTATAAACTGCGAGACGAATTTATTAAGCCTAATTAATCCATCATTACCAAATATTTACTGTAGCACCACATTATCAAATCATGACGTAATTATGCTCAAAAGATTCGTCTCGCAATTTATATGCAAATTGTGCAATTGGTTTTTTTTATCTACATTTAATGCTCTATGCATACTCCCTCCGTACTCTTAAAGGAAGTCGTTTTGGACAGCGACACGGTCTCCAAAACACAACTTTGACTTCTTGTTTCTATAAAAATATTTATTGTAAAGTGATATATGTATAATTTTATGAAAGTATTTTTCAAGACAAATCTATTCATATAATTTTTACATTTTCAAACTCAACAATTTCAGAGTTATTCATGATTTATATTCCCAAGGTTTGACTTAAACATTGTCCTAAACGACTTCTTTTATGAGTATGGAGGGAGTATGTCCAAATATTTGATGTGACGGAATTCACCGCAGCCTATGATTGTTAAGAGTTCAATGCTCAAAAGGAAGTCAAAGTCAAAGGTAGCTGCCATGTGGGGCCAGTCTGAAAAGGCGGCAGTTGACTTTGCTGCTAGGCCACTCCACTCCACTCCACTACTCCAAGCCAAGAAATCCTTCGCCTCCTCCTCCTCCTCCTCCGATCTCCATGCCCGCCTCCCCGTCGCCGCCCCCAACGACGGCCTCCTCGCTCCCTGCTCCGGCCAGCCGGCGCCGCTCGCGTGTAGAGCGGGTTCGCCGGCGGCGGGCGCCGCTTTCGCCGGCCGGAACTGAAGTTTCTTGGTTAGCTCTCGGAGGTGATGTTTCTTGGTCATTTAAAGTAGGATTTACAACGCGAGTTCAGTACTTCGTGCTGCTATGCTATCTGAATACAAATTTAGTCGCGTAAAGGAAGAAAAAAAAGGATACATATTTACTGAAATGTGCGGCTATCTCAGTAGTAGAAATTTACTGGAATCAGATTGATATTATGACTTATTTAGTCTGGGCTATTTCAACAATATTCAGTAATGCTTGTGTAGATTCTAACCTTGCAGCTTTCATTATTTGGTGATCTTTCTCTATCACTAACACGTGGCCGAGGTACCAACATTTTGTTTCTACTACCTAATCGTGTAGAAGCAAATTTAAACACTAATGGTCACTTAAATTTGGCCTTTTGGGCATAAATTGCAATGTTCAATTAGCATGCTTAACTGACTGGTTTTTGCATATGAGTTATAGACTTGTCGTGCTAAACTATTCAGCTGGATTTTGTGGGGTTTATAGCACAGCATGCACTGAACACCAATACACCATTGGTGTTTCATTACTTTTCCCCCCCTAAGATAAGCTGTGTATAATTGAACTAGATGTAATTAAGGAGCTCAATACATGATTTTCCAAAAAAATACTGATGGTAACTATAGCGTATCTAGAAACATTGATTCACTTCATCCGATTGCGGTTATGATTGAGACACTGAACAATACTGATTCACTTGCTGAACTCCATTGAGAACATACTAGTAGTAGTTATGATGCTTCCAGAGGATTCACATTGTCAAGATCACTAGTGAATTTGGCTGACTACATTAGATCATTGTCACGTCATTTCGTTGTCATGCTGAGGCGTTAAGAGACCATTAGGTGATTCCTTATCTCATGTTTCATCAAAACAAAAGTGATCATTGATCCAGGTGAGGCGAATCCATGAAGCTTAGATTTGGTCAGCCATCTTAGCCTTTCTTAAGCTGTTGATCAATTGAAGAGTTTATATCACAGAGGGGCCATAATTTCCATGGCAGAAATTGAACTCCATCCAAGAAACAAAGCTGCATATGTTACTACCACTGAACTACCATTCTTGAGAAAACACAGGCCCGATTCTATTCACCAAGAACAGGATAAAATGACAGCAGGCCTTACACGTATCTCCCTAGTGCATCTGTCCTTAAGCCAAGTCACCAGATGCTTCATTCATCTTCACTTGTTCCTAAAGGCTAAATTCTTCAACCATTTTCCAATGGCTTAATAGTTATATATTGAACTTATTTGTGTTTTTGTTGTCTCATACTCTTGATGGTAAATGCGTAAAATTGTGGATCTCAGTTATTATCTAGCTTTGGTTATGTCATGCATACAACTGCTGCTTCAAGTGCTTTTTCAATTATGCTAATGTTTTGGAGTTAAGAATTCTATGAAAATGAGTTTTTGCTAAACTGATTGAACTTCCAACAGATGGCAAGTGCCTTGACAGGGGTGATGACCTCTGTCATCATCAAGCTCAGTGCCCTACTTGGTGAGGAGTACACAAAGCTGAAAGGATTACAGAAGGAGGTAGAATTCATGAAAGATGAGCTGAGCAGTATGAATGCCCTCCTTCATAGGCTGGCAGACAAAGATTCAGACCTCGATGTGCAGACGGTGGAGTGGAGAAACCAAGTACGGGAGATGTCTTATGACATCGAGGATTGCATCGACGATTTCACGCATCGCCTTGGCACACACATTGGCATGGCTGAGACTGCAGGACCTGTCCAAAGGGTGGTCCAACAACTCAAGGTGCTCAAGGCGCGCCGTCGAATCGCCAGCCAAATCCAAGAACTCAAGGGACGAGTCGAAGATGCAAGCAAGCGGCGGATGAGGTATAAGCTTGACGATCGTATCTTTGAGCCTACCATCGCGAGGGCAATTGACCCCCATTTGCCTTCATTGTATGCTGAATCAGACGGGCTTGTTGGTATTGAGACGCCGAGAGCTATGCTTGTCAAGTTGATAATGGAAGGAGACGATGAATTGTCGCAGCAGCTGAAGGTGATATCCATCGTGGGTCCTGGTGGTCTGGGTAAAACTACACTTGCGAATGAGGTGTACCGTAGACTGGAAGGCCAGTTCCAGTGTCGAGCTTTTGTTTCCCTGTCCCAGCAGCCTGACGTAAAAAGGATTCTGAGAAACATATTCTGTCAAGTTAGTCAGCAAGTATATGATAGCACAAATGTATGGGATGAGGAAAATCTTATCGATGCAATCAGAGGATTCCTAAAGGACAAGAGGTACATTGCATGGTTCTCTCTATTTGATAGTGCATAATATTTTGGCCAATATCCTTGTCTCTTTATCAGATGGTTTGGTTTACTGGTTGTATGTAGATAAGTATTGTATTAAACATCTCCTATTTTCTGATGAATCAAATGTATACCATAATGGTGATTTTGTGCATCTAGAAATTTGTAAAACATACACTTTCTTGTAATTGTGCTTTAGAGGCATTTAAGAGCTTGCTATAAATTAATTGCTACCACTACATAAATACAAATTTTCACTTGTTTCTACAACCAAATCAGAAGTGAGGTGCCTCTGTTTTCCGTTAATAGAATTAGATAAGACTTTGGAGTTCGTGCAGCACAGAAGTATTGTCCTTTTTTAGTTATTTAACATTTAGTACTGATGTGACCATTTTCATATTTTGTAACATTTCATAATTCATATACATTTAAAGGAGTGCAATTGTAATTTCATATGGCAGGTACTTCATTGTCATTGATGATATCTGGAGTATTCAAGCATGGAAGACTATCAAATGCGCGTTGCTTATGAATAATCTTGGAAGCAGAATAATAACTACAACACGGAGTGTTACTATAGCCAAGTCATATTACCATTTAGCAGCCAAATTACATCATTTTGTCAAAATATCCGACAACAGCGTGACGAGCACGCTGGCACCTACGGATACAAAAGTTACATGTAGCTGGTATCCAGTTTCCACCCAGCTATGTACCAAAAAAAGGTAGGAGGATAAGAAGAGGAGAGAAGAAAAATTAACCCGCGAAAAAAGAAAACCTCAATGTTGTTGCAGTAAGATGATGAGCCATCAGAGTGATCTGAAGCTTTCTATTGGGTCTGATTCCTCAAGCATTGAGGCTGCCTGGAAGCAGTCAGCAGCATCAGCTAGCCTGCCATCATGCTTGTGGACCTTCCCTAGGTAGAACCATGCCATCCGGTTCGTCGGCTCGTGCCTTAGGGCGTCCGAGAGGAAGCTCCTTGCGACGGGGAGATACTTGGGGCCTTGTTTGGACAGGAGGGCGCCGATGGATACCTTTGATGGTACGTGCTCCACCTCGGTCGAGACCGCATTGAAGTATGCAGCTAGTGCGTCCTGTGTCTGCTCACGCACCTCACGCGTGTAACCTGGATGGAAATAAGGGAGTCACAATGACAACAGGATATACGAGGGAAATAAGGTGAGGAGATGGTTTTCCAACTTCTCAGTTTGTAAATGCTTAGCCTACATTGCATGAAAATTCCAAAAGGAAGTAGACAGAGCATTTCAGCATATTGAGACAGTTCCTCACCTTCTGCATGAAGCGTTATGGCCGAGAATGATTTGAGGGCTTTAGCCTTCTGTAAACATATCTCGGCGTCTCTCCAATAGGAAAGACTAGCATACAAGTTGGCAAGACCTTGCCAAACTTCAAACTCGCTCACTTTATTATCAACCTCCTGAAAGAATTTCACACAGAATGAGACGGCAAAGCAGACAAGACATATTGATGAAAAGTACTGTCAAATCACAAGAGACAGTTTGTAGGTTGAAGTTGTTATGTTCGCAGAAAGAGTTTTTCATCTGGAGAATATCAGACTCTTATGCTAGCCAACTAACTGCAAAAGATAAGGGTTTCATATCTGGAGAATCTCAGTATCCACATGGTTCAAAGAAATCGTACTAGTTCACTCTAAAGTACACAGTACTTGTGAGTAACTAAATGCTAACAGGAGACAAACCTCTGTGCCATTTTTTACGGTACCATAAGCCTTTCGTTGTGCCTGAACAAGAGCAAGAAGGGCACGGTATGCTTCAACTGCTTCCATTGGCAACGATTGAGCAACCTTCAGTTTAGCCTTTATTCTAAGTAATGGCCCTTGTTCCCACTTTGTAGTTTCATCTAATGCAGCATCAGTCACCACCTCTGCTTCTGAATACCTTTGTTGTGCAGAAAGAACCAAAGATAGCAATCTCCAACCTTTAGAAACAGACCCACCAGTTGCATCAATGAATTCCTTTGCACATTTCAAAGCAGCCTGCATGTTTCGTTGCTCAGCATATTCAATACCCATGTCATATATTAAATCTGGGTTGTGACGATCAAGAGAAATCGCTTCACTAAGTGACTTCAAAGACTCAGTCTGCAAGAGAGATCTTTGGTGATCAGATGTAGCGATTCTAGACTTCTTAGCCAGGCAACTCCCCAAGAAGTGGAGCGCAGCGCTCTTTAAATGACCATCTGATGAATCAACATTTGTAACAGCTCTTCTTGCATACTCTACTCCTTCAGAAGCAAGAGAATAATCTGAGCTGCATAACTTAGCAGCTAACAGGAGGGCCATTATGTCACCAGGACTCTCGTTCTTATTCAACAACTTCCTTAACAAATTTAATGCAGCTTCATTATGTGAAGCTGCATAATTGCAAAGAGCTAGACTATACCATCTTCCAGTTCGAGGGTATATTCCAGGTAAAACCTCTTCAAGATGCTTGGCAAGAACAGATGTCTGACCACAAAGTGACAATGCAAATGTTAGATGCTCCATCACTGATGGATCCCAGTGAGTCTTCCCAAGGTACCACTTTTTCAATATTATCATGAGCAAAAGGATTGCCTCTTCCAAGTTATTCTTAGGAACATATGATCCTTCAGTTTGTGAAGCCAAGCTTGGGGGGCTAGCCTCTACGCCACCATACAACAGAAAAACAGCAAATCTCTTCTGAATCCTTGTGCAGCAGTCATCATCGAGATTCCACTGACTAAGAAGAGCACGCCGGTAAGAAGCGAGCGCCTCTTGATAGGCTCCAGCTTGCTTCCAAAGTTCTGGGAGAAGCTCGACAGATTTACTAACGGTTTCCTGAAGCTTTTGTTCAACCATGACATCGGGTATGCCACGTTGGAAAATACTTTCAACAGCATCAAGGACACTTCTACACTGTTGAGCAGCCTCTGCAAGTAAATGGTTTCAAAAGTTATGATATGCATGGAGAGAAATGATTATGTAGTGAAATTTAGCACTTCATACCCACTGCTTTCCCTAACTTCTGAAGAGACATTGACTTCAAGTAAATGGCTTCAAGAACAAGACTGGCAGCATGCTGCGATCCTGAATTCGATGAATCTGAACGTAATTTGTTACTTCGTTTTGAGGGTGGCTTTTCTGAAAGCGATGGTTGAAAGCGCTGGATAGCAGCTTGAAGATCTATCCCATCAAATACTCGCAGTGCAGCTTCTACATTGCCTCTCTGGTATTCCAGTCTCCCTAGGAGAGCCCTCGCTTCCTAGAATTGAAAGCATAAAAAATAAAAAAAAAACCCAGAGTAAGCAAAGATAATAATAAAAAAAATAAAACTTACGAGAGCCACTGAAAAAAAGTTTCGGTTATTCTTTTTTTGCTTCTAATCATAGTGGACAACCATCATTGCCAATGCCAACCAAGATATATGTCAAGATCCTATTTTTATCTAAGATACAGAAGAACCATGTCTGATTGAATCTCTTCCAGAAATTTCACTAAAAAGGAAGTTGTGTTAACAATACATTCTGAAATAAGCACAAGCTTGTAGGTCTTAATATAGAAAATGAAATGGCATCTTTTTGCTCCCAACAAAGATTATACAAAGAACAGGTGACTACTTAGATGAACTAAACACTGGAAGATGATCATTTTTGCATTCAATCCACAAAATGTCTACACTGTAAATCTCTTCTGAATTTAAATCGAACCCCTTGATGTTATCTGTTAGTGTCAGAATGGATTCCAGCTCTGAAATTCCTCCTGTATCACAACAACCCATTAACAGAACCATGATCATACGGTTGCGCCATCCGCAAACGATGTTCTCCCCAAAAGAAAGCTTTCTTTCCTTTCCACAGCTATCCCTTCATTGCACGCTCTCAAGAAATCAATATCAATATTTCTTCTAAGAAGATTAACATAGCTAAGTCTCCACCCAACATTCAAAAGCTAGGGCACACAGAACCACCATCTCCACAAAGATTACACCCTAAATTTCCCCCAAAACAAAATCATCTTTTTCTCCGGACATAATTTCCTCATTATTAGATCAAAATGCTCCTAAATTCAACCAAACCAACTCCATATTGTCAAATCAAAATGGATATACCACACCCTTCCACATAGTCTCATCTAATCAACCCTCAATCCCGAAACGATCGCGAAACGCGAGAAATTTATCCAGGAACATCGCGCGAATATCATTCGTTGCATCCCGATCTCCCCCCAAACGCAACAACCAACAACATCAGATAGCTACGCCATTGACCGAAAGATTCGAATCCTGCCATTCCACCACCTCGCCCCCCACCCAGGAGGAACGCGATTCCACCTCTCGGAGATCGAACGAACCAAGAATCCAAAGAGCGAGCGAGACGAGCGCGACAGGGAGGGATTTCGATTCGATTCGAAATTTCGAATTCGAATTCGATTTCGAGAGCGGACCTCGTAGTTGAGGGAGAGGCCCTCGCTATTACCATTTAGCAGCCAAATTACATCATTTTGTCAAAATATCCGACAACAGCGTGACGAGCACGCTGGCACCTACGGATACAAAAGTTACATGTAGCTGGTATCCAGTTTCCACCCAGCTATGTACCAAAAAAAGGTAGGAGGATAAGAAGAGGAGAGAAGAAAAATTAACCCGCGAAAAAAGAAAACCTCAATGTTGTTGCAGTAAGATGATGAGCCATCAGAGTGATCTGAAGCTTTCTATTGGGTCTGATTCCTCAAGCATTGAGGCTGCCTGGAAGCAGTCAGCAGCATCAGCTAGCCTGCCATCATGCTTGTGGACCTTCCCTAGGTAGAACCATGCCATCCGGTTCGTCGGCTCGTGCCTTAGGGCGTCCGAGAGGAAGCTCCTTGCGACGGGGAGATACTTGGGGCCTTGTTTGGACAGGAGGGCGCCGATGGATACCTTTGATGGTACGTGCTCCACCTCGGTCGAGACCGCATTGAAGTATGCAGCTAGTGCGTCCTGTGTCTGCTCACGCACCTCACGCGTGTAACCTGGATGGAAATAAGGGAGTCACAATGACAACAGGATATACGAGGGAAATAAGGTGAGGAGATGGTTTTCCAACTTCTCAGTTTGTAAATGCTTAGCCTACATTGCATGAAAATTCCAAAAGGAAGTAGACAGAGCATTTCAGCATATTGAGACAGTTCCTCACCTTCTGCATGAAGCGTTATGGCCGAGAATGATTTGAGGGCTTTAGCCTTCTGTAAACATATCTCGGCGTCTCTCCAATAGGAAAGACTAGCATACAAGTTGGCAAGACCTTGCCAAACTTCAAACTCGCTCACTTTATTATCAACCTCCTGAAAGAATTTCACACAGAATGAGACGGCAAAGCAGACAAGACATATTGATGAAAAGTACTGTCAAATCACAAGAGACAGTTTGTAGGTTGAAGTTGTTATGTTCGCAGAAAGAGTTTTTCATCTGGAGAATATCAGACTCTTATGCTAGCCAACTAACTGCAAAAGATAAGGGTTTCATATCTGGAGAATCTCAGTATCCACATGGTTCAAAGAAATCGTACTAGTTCACTCTAAAGTACACAGTACTTGTGAGTAACTAAATGCTAACAGGAGACAAACCTCTGTGCCATTTTTTACGGTACCATAAGCCTTTCGTTGTGCCTGAACAAGAGCAAGAAGGGCACGGTATGCTTCAACTGCTTCCATTGGCAACGATTGAGCAACCTTCAGTTTAGCCTTTATTCTAAGTAATGGCCCTTGTTCCCACTTTGTAGTTTCATCTAATGCAGCATCAGTCACCACCTCTGCTTCTGAATACCTTTGTTGTGCAGAAAGAACCAAAGATAGCAATCTCCAACCTTTAGAAACAGACCCACCAGTTGCATCAATGAATTCCTTTGCACATTTCAAAGCAGCCTGCATGTTTCGTTGCTCAGCATATTCAATCCCCATGTCATATATTAAATCTGGGTTGTGACGATCGAGAGAAATCGCTTCACTAAGTGACTTCAAAGACTCAGTCTGCAATAGAGATCTTTGGTGATCAGATGTAGCAATTCTAGACTTCTTAGCCAGGCAACTCCCCAAGAAATGGAGCGCAGCGCTCTTTAAATGACCATCTGATGAATCAACATTTGTAACAGCTCTCCTTGCATACTCTACTCCTTCAGAAGCAAGAGAATAATCTGAGCTGCATAACTTAGCAGCTAACAGGAGGGCCATTATGTCACCAGGACTCTCATTCTTATTCAACAACTTCCTTAACAAATTTAATGCAGCTTCATTATGTGAAGCTGCATAATTGCAAAGAGCTAGACTATACCATCTTCCAGTTCGAGGGTATATTCCAGGTAAAACCTCTTCAAGATGCTTGGCAAGAACAGATGTCTGACCACAAAGTGACAATGCAAATGTTAGATGCTCCATCACTGATGGATCCCAGTGAGTCTTCCCAAGGTACCACTTTTTCAATATTATCATGAGCAAAAGGATTGCCTCTTCCAAGTTATTCTTAGGAACATATGATCCTTCAGTTTGTGAAGCCAAGCTTGGGGGGCTAGCCTCTACGCCACCATACAACAGAAAAACAGCAAATCTCTTCTGAATCCTTGTGCAGCAGTCATCATCGAGATTCCACTGACTAAGAAGAGCACGCCGGTAAGAAGCGAGCGCCTCTTGATAGGCTCCAGCTTGCTTCCAAAGTTCTGGGAGAAGCTCGACAGATTTACTAACGGTTTCCTGAAGCTTTTGTTCAACCATGACATCGGGTATGCCACGTTGGAAAATACTTTCAACAGCATCAAGGACACTTCTACACTGTTGAGCAGCCTCTGCAAGTAAATGGTTTCAAAAGTTATGATATGCATGGAGAGAAATGATTATGTAGTGAAATTTAGCACTTCATACCCACTGCTTTCCCTAACTTCTGAAGAGACATTGACTTCAAGTAAATGGCTTCAAGAACAAGACTGGCAGCATGCTGCGATCCTGAATTCGATGAATCTGAACGTAATTTGTTACTTCGTTTTGAGGGTGGCTTTTCTGAAAGCGATGGTTGAAAGCGCTGGATAGCAGCTTGAAGATCTATCCCATCAAATACTCGCAGTGCAGCTTCTACATTGCCTCTCTGGTATTCCAGTCTCCCTAGGAGAGCCCTTGCTTCCTAGAATTGAAAGCATACAAAATAAAAACCCAGAGTAAGCAAAGATAATAAAAAAAAACAATGAAACTTACAAGAGCCGCTGAAAATAAGTTTCGGTTATTCTTTTTTTACTTCTAATCATAGTGGACAACCATCATTGCCAATGCCAACCAAGATATATGTCAAGATCATATTTTTATCTAAGATACAGAGGAACCATGTCTGATTGAATCTCTTCCAGAAATTTCACAAAAAAAAGGAAGTTGTGTTAACAATACATTCTGAAATAAGCACAAACTTGTAGGTCTTAATATTAGAAAATGAAATGGCATCTTTTTGCTCCCAACAAAGATTAAACAAAGAACAGGTGACTACTTAGATGAACTAAACATTGGAAGATGATCATTTTTGCATTCAATCCACATATTGTCTACACTGTAAATCTCTTCTGAATTTAAATTGAGCCCCTTGGTGTTATTTGTTAATGTCAGAATGGATTCCAGCTCTGAAATTCCTCCTGTATCACAACAACCCATTAACATAACCATGATCATACGGTTGCACCATCCGCGAACGATGTTCTCCCCAAAAGAAAGTTCTCTCTTTTCCACAGCTATCCCTTCATTGCACGCTCTCAAGAAGTCAAGATCAATATTTCTTCTAAGAAGATTAACATAGCTAGCCTCCACCCAACATTCAAAAGCTAGGGCACACAGAACCACCACCTCCACAAGATTACACCCTAAATTTCCCCCAAAACAAAAATCATCTTTCTTTCCAAATATAATTTCCTCATTATTAGATCAAAATGCTCCTAAATTCAACCAAACCAACGCCATATTACCAATCAAAATGGATATACCACACCCTTCCACATAGTCACATCTAATCAACCCTCAATCCCGAAACGATCGCGAAACGCGAGAAATTTATCCGAGAACATCGCGCGAATATCATTCGTTGCATCCCGATCTCCCCCCAAATGCAACAACCAACAACATCGGATAGCTACGCCATTGACCGAAAGATTCGAATCCTGCCATTCCACCACCTCGCCCCCCACCCAGGAGGAACGCGATTCCACCTGGAGTCATTGGAGGAGACCATCAGGAAGACGGCTGATCTCCTTCCTTACCGCCCCACGGTCGAAATTCGAACATGGGATGAGGAAAATATGGTGGAGGAACAGAAGGAGAAAGACATGGGAGAAGAGGGCACCCAAACAAGCTGTTGAAGTTCAGTCTCTTGCCATCAGTTCCAAAGAAAAAAAGTTTATGCTGATGACACATCAGAAGCAATCTTTTTTTTTTCTCCCTAGTAGGATGATTAACCCTTATAATTAATTTTGTTCAAAGATGGAATAACAGCTACAAATACTACAGAAGAGTTATTTTTTGTTCTTTTTTTGTATTTAATAGAAGCTAAAATTACTTGATTTTTATGTACAAAATTTACACAAACATTTGCTGCAACTCAAGGAAATAAAATTGCACATTCTACTTCCTACGTTTCACAATGTAAGTCATTCTAGCATTTCCTACATTCATATTGATGTTAATGAATCTGGATAGATATATATGTCTAGATTCATTAACATCAATATGAATATGGGAAATGCTAGAATGACTAACATTGTGGAGTAGAAATTTGCCGCCGCCGTCGTGGAGAGAGGACGGCGGAAGCAACCTGACGGGCGGCGAGCTCCCCTGGTCCACCGGCGATGTCAGAACCACAACGGATCATTACATAGCAATGGATTATATTCAATACATATATCTGTAAAAATCAACAGTACAGTACGACAGTTCCAGTGCAACTTATATATACGGCTATTACCATTTAGCAGCCAAATTACATCATTTTGTCAAAATATCCGACAACAGCGTGACGAGCACGCTGGCACCTACGGATACAAAAGTTACATGTAGCTGGTATCCAGATTCCACCCAGCTATGTACCAAAAAAAGGTAGGAGGAGAAGAAGAGGAGAGAAGAAAAATTAACCTGCGAAAAAAGAAAACCTCAATGTTGTTGCAGTAAGATGATGAGCCATCAGAGTGATCTGAAGCTTTCTATTGGGTCTGATTCCTCAAGCATTGAGGCTGCCTGGAAGCAGTCAGCAGCATCAGCTAGCCTGCCATCATGCTTGTGGACCTTCCCTAGGTAGAACCATGCCATCCGGTTCGTCGGCTCGTGCCTTAGGGCGTCCGAGAGGAAGCTCCTTGCGACGGGGAGATACTTGGGGCCTTGTTTGGAGAGGAGGGCGCCGATGGATACCTTCGATGGTACGTGCTCCACCTCGGTTGAGACCGCGTTGAAGTATGCAGCCAGTGCGTCCTGTGTCTGCTCACGCACCTCACGCGTGTAACCTGGATGGAAATAAGGGAATCACAATGACACCAGGATATACGAGGGAAATAAACTTCTCAGTTTGTAAATGCTTAGCCTACATTGCATGAAAATTCCAAAAGGAAGTAGACAGAGCATTTCAGCATATTGAGACAGTTCCTCACCTTCTGCATGAAACGTTATGGCAGAGAATGATTTGAGGGCTTTAGCCTTCTGTAAACATATCTCGGCGTCTCTCCAATATGAAAGACTAGCATACAAATTGGCAAGACCTTGCCAAACTTCAAACTCGCTCACTTTATCATCAACCTCCTGAAAGAATTTCACACAGAATGAGACGGCAAAACAGACAAGACATACTGATGAGAAGTACTGTGCAATCACAAGATGCAGTTTGAAGGATGAAGTTGTTATGTTCACAGAAAGAGTTTTGCATCTTGGAGAATATCAGACTTTTGTGCTACCAACTAACTGCAAAAGATAATGGTTTCATATCCAGAGAATTCCAGTATCCACATGGTTCAAAGAAATCATACTAGTTTACTCTAAGTACACAGTACTTGTGAGGAACTAAATGCTAACAGGAGACAAACCTGTGTGCCATTTTTTACGGTACCATAAGCCTTTCGTTGTGCCTGAACAAGAGCAAGAAGGGCACGGTATGCTTCAACTGCTTCCATTGGCAATGATTGAGCAACCTTCAGTTTAGCCTTTATTCTAAGTAATGGCCCTTGTTCCCACTTTGTAGTTTCGTCTAATGCAGCATCAGTCACCACCTCAGCTTCTGAATACCTTTGTTGTGCAGAAAGAACCAAAGATAACAATCTCCAACCTTTAGAAACAGACCCACCAGTTGCATCAATGAATTCCTTTGCACATTTCAAAGCAGCCTGCATGTTTCGTTGCTCAGCATATTCAATACCCATGTCATATATTAAATCTGGGTTGTGACGATCGAGAGAAATCGCTTCACTAAGTGACTTCAAAGACTCAGTCTGCAATAGAGATCTTTGGTGATCAGATGTAGCGATTCTAGACTTCTTAGCCAGGCAACTCCCCAAGAAGTGGAGCGCAGCGCTCTTTAAATGACCATCTGATGAATCAACATTTGTAACAGCTCTCCTTGCATACTCTACTCCTTCAGAAGCAAGAGAATAATCTGAGCTGCATAACTTAGCAGCTAACAGGAGGGCCATTATGTCACCAGGACTCTCATTCTTATTCAACAACTTCCTTAACAAATTTAATGCAGCTTCATTATGTGAAGCTGCATAATTGCAAAGAGCTAGACTATACCATCTTCCAGTTCGAGGGTATATTCCAGGTAAAACCTCTTCAAGATGCTTGGCAAGAACAGATGTCTGACCACAAAGTGACAATGCAAATGTTAGATGCTCCATCACTGATGGATCCCAGTGAGTCTTCCCAAGGTACCACTTTTTCAATATTATCATGAGCAAAAGGATTGCCTCTTCCAAGTTATTCTTAGGAACATATGATCCTTCAGTTTGTGAAGCCAAGCTTGGGGGGCTAGCCTCTACGCCACCATACAACAGAAAAACAGCAAATCTCTTCTGAATCCTTGTGCAGCAGTCATCATCGAGATTCCACTGACTAAGAAGAGCGCGCCGGTAAGAAGCGAGCGCCTCTTGATAGGCTCCAGCTTGCTTCCAAAGTTCTGGGAGAAGCTCGACAGATTTACTGACAGTTTCCTGAAGCTTTTGTTCAACCATGACATCGGGTATGCCACGTTGGAAAATACTTTCAACGGCATCAAGGACACTTCTACACTGTTGAGCAGCCTCTGCAAGTAAATGGTTTCAAAAGTTACAATATGCATGGAGAGAAATGATTATGTAGTGAAATTTAGCACTTCATACCCACTGCTTTCCCTAACTTCTGAAGAGACATTGACTTCAAGTAAATGGCTTCAAGAACAAGACTGGCAGCATGCTGCGATCCTGAATTCGATGAATCTGAACGTAATTTGTTACTTCGTTTTGAGGGTGGCTTTTCTGAAAGCGATGGTTGAAAGCGCTGGATAGCAGCTTGAAGATCTATCCCATCAAATACTCGCAGTGCAGCTTCTACATTGCCTCTCTGGTATTCCAGTCTCCCTAGGAGAGCCCTCGCTTCCTAGAATTGAAAGCATAAAAAATAAAAAAAAAACCCAGAGTAAGCAAAGATAATAATAAAAAAAATAAAACTTACGAGAGCCACTGAAAAAAAGTTTCGGTTATTCTTTTTTTGCTTCTAATCATAGTGGACAACCATCATTGCCAATGCCAACCAAGATATATGTCAAGATCCTATTTTTATCTAAGATACAGAAGAACCATGTCTGATTGAATCTCTTCCAGAAATTTCACTAAAAAGGAAGTTGTGTTAACAATACATTCTGAAATAAGCACAAACTTGTAGGTCTTAATATTAGAAAATGAAATGGCATCTTTTTGCTCCCAACAAAGATTATACAAAGAACAGGTGACTACTTAGATGAACTAAACACTGGAAGATGATCATTTTTGCATTCAATCCACAAAATGTCTACACTGTAAATCTCTTCTGAATTTAAATCGAACCCCTTGATGTTATCTGTTAGTGTCAGAATGGATTCCAGCTCTGAAATTCCTCCTGTATCACAACAACCCATTAACAGAACCATGATCATACGGTTGCGCCATCCGCAAACGATGTTCTCCCCAAAAGAAAGCTTTCTTTCCTTTCCACAGCTATCCCTTCATTGCACGCTCTCAAGAAATCAATATCAATATTTCTTCTAAGAAGATTAACATAGCTAAGTCTCCACCCAACATTCAAAAGCTAGGGCACACAGAACCACCATCTCCACAAAGATTACACCCTAAATTTCCCCCAAAACAAAATCATCTTTTTCTCCGGACATAATTTCCTCATTATTAGATCAAAATGCTCCTAAATTCAACCAAACCAACTCCATATTGTCAAATCAAAATGGATATACCACACCCTTCCACATAGTCACATCTAATCAACCCTCAATCCCGAAACGATCGCGAAACGCGAGAAATTTATCCAGGAACATCGCGCGAATATCATTCGTTGCATCCCGATCTCCCCCCAAACGCAACAACCAACAACATCAGATAGCTACGCCATTGACCGAAAGATTCGAATCCTGCCATTCCACCACCTCGCCCCCCACCCAGGAGGAACGCGATTCCACCTCTCGGAGATCGAACGAACCAAGAATCCAAAGAGCGAGCGAGACGAGCGCGACAGGGAGGGATTTCGATTCGATTCGAAATTTCGAATTCGAATTCGATTTCGAGAGCGGACCTCGTAGTTGAGGGAGAGGCCCTCGCGGAGCGACGACTCGGCCTCCTGGATGTTGCCGTCGTCGACCCTCGCCTCCGACGACTCCGACGCCGCCGCCGCCGCGCTGGCCGTCTCCAGCTCCAGCAACGCCCTCGCCTTCGCCTTCACCGGCGAAGCTACCGCCGCCGCCGCCGACGCCGAGTCCCTCCCGCCGCCGCCGGGGCTGACCTCGCTGCCGTTATTATCCGACTCCGCCATCGCCGCAGCCATTGTTGATCGCCTCAACTCCGCCGCCGCCGCCGCCACATCCCACGGCAATGCTGGGGGAGGGGAGGAGGAGTTCTTGGCTAGGAGAGGGAGATGGAGGAGGAGGAGGTGAGATCCATGGCCATGGAGGCTTCTTGGACCTCACTGTATTTATTTTTTTTTTATTTTTTTATTTGGTGGAATTATTATTATTTTTCGAGTTTGGCCGGCACGTTGTACGTTACTAACGGTCTGTAATACAGTGTAATTTTGCCGGCAAATTGAGCCGCAGCCAAGATTTTTAATGTTAAAACTTAATTTTAAGTTGATTTTGTAGCATTGGTTTTTAAGCCGTGCATAACACACATATAAAAATTTTAATTATAAATTGTTTTGTTCGTATTTATCGTTTTAGGGGTTATCAGTTACAGGTGAAACAATCGAGTGGTAACTTACTCACTCTCACTTTATCCCAAAATATAAGAATCTATAATCGGATGAGAAATTTTCTAGCACTACGAATCCAAATAGACTATCTATTCAGATTCATAGTACTACTTCATTCATTCTTAGGTTTTTATATTTTTTGGGTGGATGGAGTATTTCCGCTACTCCTAAAGTAGGGTTTATTTTGTTCTAGTGCTAATATCCTATAGTTGTTGCTAAATATATTGCATCTGCATTGCATATATTAGGAGTACTAATTAGTAGGATCATTTATGATATTTTTGTCATGGAGAAAATTTTATTTAGTGCATAATAAGTCCACACATCAATGTACAAATAAATAATAATATTACTAGGTGTTTAGAGGTCTCTCTTGTGGTACAGTACGTTGTAAGATGGATCGTGTTTGTACACGTAAAATCTCTCTAGAAAGTACTCCGATCCAACTAAAAGCTTATTAGGTGTGTACAATAGAGAATCAAACATCAACTGTCATTTTTTCGTTGTCCTGTTCTCGATGGCATATATCAGTTTTTCTCTTCACTTAAAGGAATGTCAGTTTTTGAGGCTGTCCAAGTTAACATAATTGACAACCAGACGACTACGCAATGACAGTTTTAAGGTTGTCCATGTTAACTAAGGTTGTCCATAATCGACAACAGATGACTCCGGCAATTTCTAGGACAATGGCCACGCGTAATAAGACAGCCTCATCATTTCATCTACAAATAATAAGCCGTAAAAAAAATGAACGAAGTAAATTGGAAACAATTTATGAATAAAACTTGTACATATTTTTTTAATATAGAGAAAATAGTTTCTATATGAAGTACAAAAGAAAGCATGATACAGAAAAACTAAAAACCAACTCTAATTTTTTTTTCAATTTGTTTTTTCTACGGCTGATAAGCCAAGAGACAAGCGATAGCTGATAAACAGTCTACTTTGAAACAAATTTTGATAGGATTGTTGATGTGGATTATCTACTTAATTATATGATAAAATTAAATATTTTGATAAAAACCTAACAAATAACATAATTACTTAGAAAAACTTCTACTAGTATTTTCCCTCAATACTTTCGATTTTGTTATGTTGGATTGCCTTGAGATTAGTGTGATAAGAGGAAAAAAATTTTGCACAGCCGTGTGCCAATGTGGAGTCATAAGGTGCTTCAATGTCGATATTACATCACCTACCACTGTGAAAAAAAATATCACTCTACTATAATTGCGAGAATCTATACTGAGAATCAGATAGTTGAACCTAGCTAGGTTGATAGATTCCACCGTAAATAACCTAACCAACCAAGAGTACGCTTGGTTAGTGCATAACATCTTCTTTCAAAACAACGGCAATCCACTCCACAGTTTAACATAATG
Source organism: Oryza longistaminata (assembly GCA_009805545.1). Taxonomy (NCBI): domain Eukaryota; kingdom Viridiplantae; phylum Streptophyta; class Magnoliopsida; order Poales; family Poaceae; genus Oryza; species Oryza longistaminata. The sequence goes on from CM020189.1 coordinate 16,760,090, forward strand.
CAAATTTTCATCACAGCTGCTCCAAGTATATAAATTTTCTCTTCTCTTAGTCTTCTCCTTTTGCAATAGGTGCTTTCTCCCTTACAATAAAATCTGAGTTGGCCATCGTTCAAGGGAAAAAAATAAAAATTGAGGGTTTGTTCACGTTGCTACCATTTTCAACCTTACCAAGTTTTGGCATTGCAAAATTTTGGTAAGGTTGCCAAAATTTAGCAAGATTTCATATGTACCTACTAAAATTTGACAACAAACTAAGGTTGTATTTAGTTTACACTGAAATTGAAAGTTTGGTTGAAATTGGAACGATGTGACGGAAAAGTTGGAAGTTTGTGTGTATAGGAAAATTTTAATGTGATGGAAAAGTTGGAAGTTTGGGAAAAAAAAACTTTTGAACTAAACACGACCTAAATGTAACTACTTTTTGGCAACTTTGCTAAAAAAGATAAGGTTGAAAATGGTAGGAGTAGTAAAAGTGAACAAGCCCTGAGAGTTGGGAGAAGTTGCGGTGTTCACGTAGCACTTCTTGGCGCCGGTGGACAGCAAACAAATTGTCTGGGCTTCTGGGCTGCAACTTCTCTCTCTATCTAATTGTGGGACACACCAGCTTAAACGGTCCACAAGCTTTATTGGACATTGTGAGAGGCAGGCAGGTGGGTCCCACCCACTCTTTCTCCCAGCTTTTCAGTACAGGGCCCCACTTGTCAGGAAAGGTCAGGTTTAGCCTGAAGCGTTGTGTCAGAGAGGAGTGAGGAGAAAAGCCCCCGGTGAAATACTATACGGAGTAGTAGAAGTACAAACGTGTTAATTGTGTCAAGTGTGCTTATAATAATAGAGTAGTAATTGGCCATAGTGCACACGCACTGAATCCTTTTAACACGCGGTTAAGACAAAAATCAGCCACATATTCTTAATCTTACCTTTTATTTTCTTTTGCGCGTTCACGAAAAAAATAATCTTACTTTTTTATTAAAAAAACTTCTTCTATATGCGCAATATTCATGTGCATCAAGAGTTTAAACCTTGATGAATAAAGTAATAATGTATTATACTTACCCACAATTTTCCCATCATGGCTGCGTTCTTTTCAGATTCTCCCCACCCTCAACAGTGTTCACGGAAAACGGAGCGATCCATTAGCACATGATTAATTAAGTATCTGCTAATTTTTTTCAAAAATGGACTAATATGATTTTTTTAAGCAACTTTCGTATAGAAACTTTTTGCAGAAAAATGCACCGTTTAGTAGTTTGAAAAGCGTGCTAACGGAAAACGAGGAGAATCTAATCCTACTAGCCTGAAAAGAACGCAGCCCATAAGTGTTTCCCTACTCCATCCGTCCCAAAATAAACCAACTTAGCTTGTGAATCTGGCAGACTAGATTTTATCACATCATGGTATAGGTTTGTTTATTTTGGTACGTGAGTACTAGTAATTTTTTAGATTAGTTCCTTCAATCTTCTAAAATAATTATAATTTTGTTATCAATAGGTACTTAGAACTATTATTTCGAATTTGTTAAAATAGAATTCACCATTTTTAACGGGATACTAGAGTGCTAGGATACAATCACTCGGATTTTGGACTAACTTTTTTTTGAATGACCTTAATTTATATACATTTTACAATTCAAACTATTGGCATCTGACAAATGATTTTTTTCTTTAAACAGTTTACATCAATATAATCAGATATACCCATTCTCATAATCCCTATTACAAGAGATCAAAACCAATTCTCTTATACTAGAAATATTTTTACAAAAGTGAAACTCACATTGACGTCTCGACAAAATCCATCTAATTTGAAATATTAGATATCATACGACTAGCTATAACTGATATTAGAACGTAGAGGTTTTGTTTTTTTTCATTCCTTACCAATGGGTTTAAAACTAAGGGTCTGTTCGGCAGCCGTGATTGCAACTGTGGCTGCGGCCAATGGCAACCGTGATTGCAACATCAGATTAACGTAAGTAGCCACAGTCGTAGCCCGGCTTTTCGAACAAACCCTAAGCTGATGGATGGCACTTGAAAATCAAATTGCAAGATTTGAATCCGCTGGAGCTCCCGTTTGCAGTGTTTTGTAGTATTAGTAGTACCAAATCGTTTTTAGACATGTAAATATATCAGCTCTGGCTTGCCTACTTGCATTTTTTTTTGCCTCGATTTTCGTGCACGGAGCAGCGGTTTTACTCCAACCCTAAAATATGCTCAAGTGTCGGCGTGCAGCCGCTGAGCTGCCCCCCTACTACAGTACATGTCTGATCTGACGAGGCTGACACGTCACGCGACTCACGCGTTGAGCGCCCAGCTTGTTCAGTGGTGGGGCCCACATGCCAGGGGCTGTGGGGGCACTTCGTCCATGGTTTGATCTGGGCCGTCTGAGGCCCATCCAGACTGCTTGGACTCTGGGCTTTAGTTGGTTTGCAACCCGAGTCCATATGCCTGGCCTGATAGCAAGGGCCTTATTGTTTGCACTGTAGTTTATAAGCCGCTATTAAAATTTGAATTTTAAAACTTTGCTCTAAAACTGATTTTTATGTTATTGAATGTAGTTTCCTTTTTATATTGGGTTTAAGTTGCTAAAGGACACATGTATAAAAGTTTCAATCACAAATTACTTTTTATCGTTAATAAGCCGTTACGGCTTATAATCAGTGGTGGCCAACCGATGGGGGTATAGGTCCGAGCAGGCCTGATTAGTCTTTGTTTGAAGGCATATCTTTTACATTTTCTATCTTTTGCTCTCTCGTTTTTTACACACATGTTCTCCGAACAGCTAAACGGTGCGGCTTTTGCAAAGATTTTTCAATAGATAAGTTATTTTAAAAAATCATATTAATCTATTTTTAAGTGTTTTTTAATATCACCTCCCTATCTGATATGCTGTTTATTTTGACCCCGTTGACTTTTCTCCCATTCTAGACTCAATTCCTCTTGTATTAGCTCCCGTTGTAGGAAATTTCAGACCGTTGTCGTGTAATATTAAGCTAGTATGTGCCAATGTCCTCTGGTTGGCGGTGTTCTTGGACACTGAAAGAACCAGAAGAGTTATTTTTTTTAATTTGTCATACTATTTAATTTATATGAGATGGTTCGGTTGTCTGATGAAGGAGCCACATGCTTGTTACAAAGAAAATTATTCCAAATTTGTCGATTTTCATTTGTTTCTTAAATTTTGTTTTCCTCAATCTTTGGCAAGAAAGAAATGAGAAAAATTGACCAAGTTATGGAACAGCTCAATGAATCATCAAACCAGTTCAACTTTTTGAGGCCCTCACCCGTTTATACAGGTGTCTAGTGCCCCAGAAAAAAAACAAGATTTGGAAAATTTGGTGCTTTGGTCATGGCAAATGCATGCATTTTTTTATATGTGAACCATATTGGGATATATAGTTACGATATACATATTATTATCATAAGAATTTTGTGAAATTTACTCCTTTTTACTAGAAAAATGACTCTGAAAAATCATGCATATTCAATTGGTGTTTCTAGAACCTAAAGACGGTACAAACTCTAATATACACAAGTTGGGATGAGACACCTGGCAAAGTCAGGAAACCAGGTGAGATTTTCATCAATTTTTAGTTGTTTCTGCCCATGTTATTCTATACTAGTACATTAATATTGCACATGATTATTAAAGTATCGGACCATCTGTCTGGACATATGTAGAAGGCTGATGTCCATTTTTTTAATGGATGCAATTAATGTTGAGTGCAATATCTGTGAACTGTGAACATCATTTTGTGTTTGTCCCAAACTAGACAATATTTCATCAGAAAAGCATGCATTAACAACCCATCCCCTGGATATATACTTACAACCCTCTTGTTCTGCTAACACTGCACACATATATCATGTCCAGAACTCTGCAGTATGGGTTGGTGCTTATCATTTATCAAGCCTTTTTTTAGATTAGTTCCTTCAATCTTCTAAAATAATTATAATTTTGTTATCAATAGGTACTTAGAACTATTATTTCGAATTTGTTAAAATAGAATTCACCATTTTTAACGGGATACTAGAGTGCTAGGATACAATCACTCGGATTTTGGAATAACTTTTTTTTTTCAGAATGACCTTAATTTATATACAGTACATTTTACAATTCAAACTATTGGCATCTGACAAATGACTTTTTTCTTTAAACAATTTACATCTATATAATCAGATATACAAATTCTCATAATCCCTATTACAAGAGATCAAAACCAATTCTCTTATACCAGAAATATTTTTACAAAAGTGAAACCCACATTAACGTCTCGATAAAATTTATCTAATTTGGGATATTAGATATCGTACGACTAGCTATAACTGAGATTAGAACGTAGGGGTTTTTTGTTTTCAATCCTTACCAATGGGTTTAAAACTAAGGGTCTGTTCGGCAGATGTGATTGCGACTGTGGCTACGGCCAACGGCAACCGTGATTGCAACATCAAATTAACGTAAGTAGCCGCAGCCGTAGCCCGGCTTTTCGAACAAACCCTAAGCTGATGGATGGCACTTGAAAATCAAATTGCAAGATTTGAATCCGCTGGAGCTCCCGTTTGCAGTGTTTTGTAGTATTAGTAGTACCAAATCGTTCTTAGACATGTAAATATATCAGCTCTGGCTTGCCTACTTGCATTTTTTTTTGCCTCGATTTTCGTGCACGGAGCAGCGGTTTTACTCCAACCCTAAAATATGCTCAAAGTGTCAGCGTGCAGCCGCTGAGCTGCCCCCCTACTACAGTACATGTCTGATCTGACGAGGCTGACACGTCACGCGGTTTTCAATTCCTTACCAATAGGTTTAAAACTAAGGGTCTGTTCGGCAGATGTGATTGTGGCTGTGGCTACGGCCAACGGCAACCGTGATTGCAACATCAAATTAACGTAAGTAAGCCGCAGCCGTAGCCGGCTTTTCGAACAAACCCTAAGCTGATGGATGGACTTGAAAATCAAAATTGCAAGATTTGAATCCGCTGGAGCTCCCGTTTGAGTGTTTTTGTAGTATTAGTAGTACCAATCGTTTTAGACATGTAAATATATCAGCTCTGGCTTGCCTACTTGCATTTTTTTTGCCCGATTTTCGTGCACGGAGCAGCGGTTTTACTCCAACCCTAAAATATGCTCAAGTGTCAGCGTGCAGCCGCTGAGCTGCCCCCCTACTACAGTACATGTCTGATCTGACGAGGCTGACACGTCACGCGACTCACGCGTTGAGCACCCAGCTTGTCCAGTTGTCGGGCCCACATGCCAGGGGCTGTGGGGGCACTTCGTCCATGGTTTGATCTGGGCCGCTTAGGCCCATCCAGACTGCTTGGACTCTGGGCTTTAGTTGGTTTGCAACCTGAGTCCATATGCCTGGCCTGATAGCAAGGGCCTTGTTGTTTGCACTGTAGTTTATAAGCCGCTATTAAAATTTGAATTTAAAACTTTGCTCTAAAACTGATTTTTATGTTATTGAATGTAGTTCCTTTTTATATTAGGTTTAAGTTGCTAAAGGACCCATGTATAAAAGTTTCAATCACAAATTACTTTTTATCGTTAATAAGCCATTACGGCTTATAATCAGTGGTGGCCAACCGATGGGGGTATAAATCTGAGCCAGGTCTGATTAGTCTTTGTTTGAAGCATATCTTTTACAATTTCTATCTTTTGCTCTCTCGTTTTTTACACTCATGTTTTCCCAACGGCTAAACGTGCGACTTTTGCAAAGATTTTTCAATATATAAGTTATTTTAAAAATTCATATTAATCTATTTTAAGTGTTTTTAATATCACCTCCCTATCTCATATGCTGTTTATTTTGACCCTGTGACTTTTCTCCCGTACTAGACTCAATTCCTCTTGTGTTAGCTCCAGTGTAGGAAATTTCAGACCGTTTTCGTGTAATATTAAGCTAGTATGTACCAATGTCCTCTGGTTGCAGTGTTCTTGGACACTGAAAGAACCAGAAGAGTTATTTTTTTTAATTTGTCATACTATTTAATTTATATGAGATGGTTCGGTTGTCTGATGAAGGAGCCACATGCTTGTTACAAAGAAAATATTCCAAATTTGTCGATTTTCATTTGTTTCTTAAATTTTGTTTTCCTCAATCTTTGGCAAGAAAGAAATGAGAAAAAATGACCAAGTTATGGAACAGCTCAATGAATCATCAAACCAGTTCAACTTTTTGAGGCCCTCACCCGTTTATATAGGTGTCTAGTGCCAAAAAAACAAGATTGGAAAATTTGGTGCTTTGGTCATGGCAAATGCATGCATTTTTTAATGTGAACCATATTGGGATATATAGTTACGATATACATATTATTATCATAAGATTTTGTGAAATTTACTCCTTTGTTACTAGAAAAATGACTCTGAAAAATCATGCATATTCAATTGGTGTTTCTAAACCTAAAAACAGTACAAACTCTAATATACACAAGTTGGGATGAGACACTCTGGCAAAGTCAGGAAACCAGGTAGATTTTTCATCATTTTTAAGTTGTTTCTGCCCATGTTATTCTATACTAGTACATTAATATTGCACATGATTATTAAAGTATTGGACCATCTCTCTGGACATATGTAGAAGGCTGATGTCCATTTTTTTAATGGATGCAATTAATGTTGAGTGCAATCTCGTGAATTGTGAACATCATTTTGTGTTTGTCCAAACTAGACAATATTTCATCAGAAAAGCATGCATTAACAACCCATCCCCTGGATATATACTTACAACCCTCTTGTTCTGCTAACACTGCACACATATATCATGTCCAGAACTCTGCAGTATGGGTTGGTGCTTATCATTTATCAAGCCTGAATAGTTTCTTTCATGTGCTAACTGATTAAAGACATCGGGAAAATTTAGTTGGTATGTGGATACGATAATTTGCGTGAGGCTGGAATGAAATTAACATATTATGTGAGGTGAAATGTGATATTGGAGTGAACCAAGCAAGGCTTGTTGAGCATATTCAACATGGGAATCAGCTAATAAGCATTGACCTTTTAAATACACATTGATTTGACTTCGTTTGGTCGGATTATGCTAGACTTCAATTGTTGTGATGTTTAATCGGATTATGCTATACTCAATAATTGGGACATGGTGTGTTTGTACTGAGAAAGAACAACCAGAAGAGATCAAATTATTATTTGCTATATTTTTATGATGTGTTTGGACCGTTCTTTCATGCAGTCCTATTGTGATTGATTTTTTAAGGCTGATGTTGTTTCATAACTTTAGAACTTTTTTTCTCACTGGACAATGTATGGTATCCAAAACTAATTAATTTGTATGGCATACCAAACTAACTAATTATTACGCATGATTTTTATTTAACCATTCGTGAGGGAACCAGATTTAGATTTAAGCCAAATTGAAACGAGAGATAGAATACCATTCGAAAAAACACTGCAGGAACATGGAAGCGCATCCGTTTGGACTGCTACGAAAGAACCAGAAGAGTGATTATTGTAATTTGTCACACGTATTTTCATATGATATGATTTGATTGTAATGATTTAGATGTTTATTTTGTTTTCCTTAATTTTGCTACAAATTGTGTGGAACCTTAGCTCAATCTCAATCTCCTCCATGCCGCCTCCTTCGCTTGTCTCTAGCTGCCACTGCCTTCGTGCCTCTCCGCCTGCCGCCACCATGGCATCTGAGAGTGCATCTAGGCCCCTAATGATTTTGGTGATTAATTACAATGCGATTAGAGAGGACTAACACTTTTATTTAAGCAAATGTGAAGGTTGTAATGTCCTCAATGAATTAGTATAATGCATATCCGCCAAATTCGTTGATGAGATGTGTTGCGGCAAAGACAAATGGTAAATTGTAATTTTCCTTTTGTTTGAGTCAATAGGAAAGCCGCACTATTAAGAGGGATGATGCATTGACATATGAGGAGTGATCAAAGTGCTCAAAACTATTTTGAAAAGTGTTCCCCTCAAATTGAGTTGTTCTGGAAATTTTCGAAGTTGTCCGAAAGCCATTTTCGGACTTTCCGAAAATGCACAGAACCAGATTTCGCTTTTGGAAATTTTCGGATATGTCGAAAGACATTTCGACTTTCCGAAAATGACCGTGAAGGCAGATACGTTCTGTTCATTTTCGGACTTTTCCGAAACTGATTTTCGGAGTTTCCGAAAAACTTCAGCAAAGGCAAAAGTCGCTTCTGTGTATTTTCGGACTTGTCCGAAAGAGATTTTCGGACTTTCCGAAAACATCCAAAACGATGTTTTGGTGCTAAAAATTTTCGGACTTATCAGAAAAATTTTCGGAATGTCCGAAAAATCTTTCGTTGACCTTACTGTAAATTTTCGGGCATGTCCGAAAATCTTCGGAATATCCGAAAATCTCAATATTGTGCATAACGGGCAGAATCTGGGTTGTGGCTATAAATAGCCCCCTCTCCTCACTTGTGAGGGCTGCTGGTTCCATTCCAATCATTTGTGCCCTTGGCTTGCTCTCTCTCTCTAGCACTTTTGAGCCTTGCTTTCTTGTTTCCCCTCTCACCTGTGTTCGATTTGGATTTGTGTGTGTGTTGAGAGTTGTGGATTCGAGTTTGTGTGAGTGCTTGTTGTTGTCTTCGTGAAGATTGTGAGCACTTGCATCATCTCCGGGAGTTCTTTGCTTCATTGTTACTCTTGGAGGGTGAGGACTCCTAGACGGCTAGGTGTCGCTCCCGAGCCACCGATCTACTTGTGGTTGGCGGGAGAAGTTTGTGAAGGTCGGATCTCACCTTCGAAAGGGAAGAGATACCCTTAGTGGAAGGAGGAGTGCTTAGTGCAACCTCTCGAGGAAAGGGTTAGCTAAGACCCGGCTCTTAGTGAGCTCCTCAACGGAGAGTAGAATCCCCTCAAGGATTCGAACTTCGGGAACAACCTCGTAGCTTCACTTTGGTGACTTTACTTCCTCCCTCTCCACTAGCTTTGCTTATTTGAGCCGCTATAGGTCTAGTTGTTGTTTGTGCTAGCATATTCTTGTTGTAGGCTTCTAGATCTAGGATTTACTTTGTTGTTTGTGCTGTTTGCTGTAATATCCGAAAATTACTGCTTCCGCTTTAGTTAAATTTTTGAATTAGCCTATTCACCCCCCTCTAGGCCTAATTGACACTTTCAGCATCCACCATCCTCCCACATGTCGGTGCTGCCCTTTCCTCCCTCCCTATCACGTCATCCTCTCCGACGCCGTCTCCTCCTCCTCATCACCGGATGCGGGTGAGGAGTTCAGCCGATGACAAGCTCAACCTCGGCAGATCGGATAACGATATCGACCTCCGTAGCAACATGGATTGAGTTCTAGCCTCGGCAACAGATCAAGCGCACATCGAGACGGCCCTTTTCTCCTCCCTCGTCAGTAAGCGCAGATGGGGGTAGTGTGGGCCAACGACGGTGGACAAGTGACCACCTCGAAGGATCTAGCCGTGAGGACCCGCCATTGCTCAGGTTGGTGTTTGACCTCCACTGGGCAGGACAACGTCATCCTTGAGTACTAGAGCCATTGTTGTGACCTGCACCAGCATCAATGGCCGAGGGCCATGGCAGCTTCCTAGCAACTTTGAGGTAGGTCAATGGCGACAGCGGCAGGTACGGTCAAAATCCATTCGGTCCTCTTATTGAAGTGTTTTTGTTGAAGAGGTCATCTTGGACTTCTTTGGTGTGTTTTTGTTGTCGAGCTCACCACACCCGACGAGCAGCTAGCTTCGATTTCACGTCCTCGCCCCATCCCACAAACACGTGCAACACCACGGTTGCGAACCATACACCCTCCCGTGTGGACACCTGTTGACGAAAAAATCGAACACACCGGCCTGGAGATCTGCTTAACTCCAGTGCAGGTCCAAAGATTGGTGAGATGCGAGCGTGCCAGTCAGTTTGATCCTGCAACTGACAAGATATGCAAATAGTAGATCAAAACAGCCGATCGGCTGACAGGCTGATGGAGTAGTTCCAGCCGATAGCCGATACCAGCCGATAGCGATAGGGTTTAAGCAATCGGTATATGTCCAATGTAGATAATAATATAAAGGCAATCAACTGATGATGATGAATAAAAAATAACAATATAATCCAGTAGAAACCAATCGGCTAGAAACAAAATTATATAAGCACTGATCCGAAGGTTAAAGCATACATCGGCTGGAGGTCGATGTCATGAAATCCACAAGATTAGATTAAACAGTGAAACCTTTGTTGTCATCGGATAAATCCAAGTTATATGTATATGCAATCCTTATGAGCCGATGCAACGTCCAGATAACTCACTGGCTAAACCCCCGATGAAACCCTTATTGGCAGTCAAAAAGCAGGCTAGAGATTATAGTTCTAAGCACGACTTAGTAGATCAAACTTAACTGATGCAGCACTAAGTATGAAAAGAAACATAATATCTAGACAATCAAGCCGTTGACTGAGTTTTCAGGGTGGTAGATGTCTAAGCTAATCTAATCTAGCAACACGATTTAGCCGATACTGGCAGAAACCCTAAAACGAGAAGCAGCCGATAGAGCTAAATGAATGCTAAG
>CM020189.1:16770633-16800346 GCA_009805545.1 Oryza longistaminata
ACTAGATTAACAGAGACATATGATAAATAGGTAGGCAAATATATCATCCAAACCAGAGCAATCCAAGAGGTCGAACGTACTGATGCAGCCTTCAACGACACCGACGTAGACGATACAATTGCCTGGACCGGCGGAACATTGGACTTATCCCTTCGCGGGAGATCGAAGACGATGCAGCCCCGCGTCGGGTGCCAAGTCCCACCAGAACGTAAAAACAAAAGTAGAAGTAAAGCGGGTGGCGATGCGCCGAATTGTATTGATCATAGCGATAGATTACATAGACCCCAGGTGTACATATTTATACCCATGGGTTGATACAAGTCCTTGTCGGACAAGAAAGAAACTTTCCTAAAGATAAAAGGAAAAGATAAAGTCCTTATAGGACACTAAACACACTTTCCTAAAGATAAAAGGAAACTAACAAACTATTCCTAATTAATAGATAACTTGCCATGCCGCATTCTCTTTGAACTCGGTCTCTTCTGGATAAGCTTCCTTTAGTAGATCAATTTCCTTAACCGAATATAGCAAGAATCCGACAACTGACGACTTGACAACTCTCATCGGCTAATCTCAGGACTTCGAAGCCGATGCTGACTCTAAGCCGATGATTACTGCGGGCTTACCAAATTTCACTGTTAACAACACCTAAACGTAGACCACCAAAAGCCAAGAACGAAAGGAGATGATAGTCATCATTGCCAAGCTCATCTTATTATTTTAGTTGTTTCAGAACCTAGAGTTCCTCTTCTTATTTAGTGTTTCAACCAAGTTATTATATAAATATTGCTTGATAATTGATAACCAGAGTAGGCATGTGTGTCAACATATGCCAACATACGTACCTAGGATTATACGGCTCATGTACATTTTTGTTGTGGATGCACTTCCTATAGAATCATGTAATGATTAATCTTGGTGATGAACAATTAAAGTAAATATTTGTGAAAATGCAGTGTGTCGTGTTTTCGGATGGAGAACAGTGTGGTCGGCATAGGGAGGCTGGTCAGACCGGGTGGTGCGTGCAGGTCAAACCGGAGGTGTCCAAGCGGTCAGACCAGGTAGCTCGACGGTCAGACCGACAAATTCCTAGAGAGAGTCGGTTTCGGGTTTTCGTGGAATTTCTAGATTGCTTCATGTTTATAACTTCTAGATGGTTTCTATTCATATGTGATGCTATTGTGTGCTGATGTGAGTCAAGTTAGTGCGAACTTGTCCTCGAATATGAAGTTTCTTTGTTGTTTATGTACGGGTATTGCTTGAGGCTATGGGAGTATAGCCGGTGATGGATCGGGACTAGGCTTGGAAGAAGTTGAGGTCCAGATGGTCATGGATATCACGTGGGATGCTCAGGCTAGAAAACAATGCACGTGGTGGTGAAGATTTTCATATGCCATACACATGGTGTTGTGTGTGTATGGAAAGAGTGTATGGAAAGAGTGTCAAATTTGGATTGGAGTCTAGGTTTGGAAAGATTGGAGTGAGTTGTATGGGGATGTTGTTTGCCTGGTTTGGTAGGTTTTCTATGTGATTAGTAGTCCTAGTTCTAGTTGGATTCGTGACTATGGCCAGCCACGTTCTAGATACAAATAGAAGAGGGGTTGAGGTTAGAAGATATCGACTTTTGGGTACGAAAAGTTAGGGTTTACTTCGAGGTTTTAATCCTAATTCGTGAGTTGAGAGAGGAGTAAACACATATTGATGCAATAAAGTTAATCTATTTTCAAAAGTTTCGTTGATACGTGTTTTTCTGGATCCCGACGATTAAACCGGCATGTACCGAGCAGTCTAACCGCCAAGATTACGGTGGTCTACCTGGCAGCGGTGAGAAGTCAGCATGGAAGGAAGCAGCGGTCCGACCGGCCGGACAACACCAATCAGACTGGCTTTCACACGGCGGTCAGAATAGCTACGCCAAGGACTTTATCAGGTTAGAGGGTAAATTTTTATTTTTGCTAAAAGTTTTTGTGTTTGGTGTTCCTACCATTCACCTCACCTCTGATAGATTTGGTTTACTGTGTTCAATCCTACACTTCTGGGTGCAATCTCCATGAGCACTATTTGCATATAGAACCAAATGAAACAAGAATTCACAGGAAACGCATGCAGCAACCCAGCCCCTTGGATTCGGTACTTATATATATACTCCTCTCGTCCTACTATCACTATCAACATCTTCGTCACAACTCTGCATTATGTATTATCGCTTATATATAAACATTCAAAGCCTAAATAAATTCTCCGCAAGGTCTAAAGAGGACCACATGCGAAAATTACTGGCAAGGACTTGAGAAGCCATAATACAAATTACTGGCAAGGACTTGAGAAGCCATAATACAGTGTAGCTCATGAGCTGGTTAGTGATGACCAGAGTTGAGGTAGAGGATAATTAAGTAGACCCCTCCATAAACTAATTGCTGGAATAGACCCTTTTTGGCATCAGACTCATTGGCGCCCTCCATCTCTTGCAGCACCAGCATCATTACCACTATCCAGATAGGACTTAGTCATGCACGCCCTCCCTCCTTCCCCCCAGTCCGTGCCCGAATAGGAGTAGTTCTCCCTTCCCTGTCCTCTCCTCCTCAATTCTAGTCGATTTGGACCTATTTTTCTCGGAATTTCTCATGGAAGTTGAAGATCAGTATATACTACACCATTCCTCTTTTTTTTTTTGGGTTTAATTGGTCAAATTTAGAGATCAGAGAGTAACCCTAAAAACTTCTTTTTCCCCCCAAATTTTAGGCCTCCCAATGTGGGATTTTAGGCTTGTATTGATTCTTGTATGTAATTTGCTTCAAGCTCTTAGAATTTTTCAGATATATAGGTGTTATTCAAAATTTTAAGTTGAAAAATGAATGCATGAATATATGCATAAATTAATTTATAGGCATTCAATTGAAGGTATGTGTTAGTTTATTGTTGTGTATTGATAATAGATTTGAGCCATGGATTTTTCATTTTCATAGGTATTAATTAGATGGATGATAGACTAATTTTGTGGGATGATACACTAATGGTGTACAAACCATACAATTAGGTTCGTCAGTTTATCAAAGTCGGTCGGCACGTGATAGGTCAATGATCAAATGGTACGTAGAGTGATCTCGCTGCATGTGATTGTGATCGGATAAGTACTATCAGCTGAGTGATGTAAAGAATAGACTAATTAAATTCAATTATAAAAATATCTAAGTGCTAGCTCTCTGATCGACGATAATATAATCTGTATATGCATATCTCGTGCATATATATTATCACCTATACAAATTTGCTCCCTTGGATTATGTGGATGGATATAATGCAGAAACATGCAGGCATGCGGACCATGCTTATTGCTCTAGCTTGTACAGTTGCACCTATACCTATTGTCAGAACAAACATGGTGAAGTGAGGTCTAGCTAGTAAGGATAGCAACTAATAGTTCTGCATTGTACTAGTCGTTGTAGCCCATGTAACGACCGCTGCCCCACTCTTTGGTTTTACCCCAATTTATGTTAACAAAATTTTAAAATACTTAATGTGAAAAATTTTTATATAGAAGTTGTTTTAAAATATTACATAAATCTATTTCTATCTTTGTAATAATTGTAACTCAATTAATCATGCTTTAATAGTTTTCTTATTATTTTTCAAATTGTATCTTTATCTTTATCTTGAGTAGAAACGAATACCATTCTGCACTCCCGGGACGGATGCATTGTTTAGGATGAAATTAAAACACCCGTGGTACTACTATTGTAAAAAATTGTAAAAAGTGGTTATGAGTGTTGGTTTGAGGAACCACCTCTGTTGTAGATACTCCTGGTAACTTGGAGTTAGTTTATAGAAAAAAGAGGAGGCCGTGAACTGCACAAGATCATGCAGATATTTGAGAGGGCGTCGTGCTGGCCTGCCGCCTTGCTAGCTCTAGGGCAGCTCTCTTCTCGATAAATATCGTATATACATGCGTACCTCATGCTCATTAAATAACTCTCCGGAAGATGCCTATTGACACCTTCAGATATATATTACTTAATATATGAGTACGTGGATGGACAAAATAGCACCATGCATACGATTATGCAGGTACGTACGCCATGCGGATCACACTTGTTACACTATAAAACCTAAACTATAATCACAGTTTATTTTTAACTGTGAACTACAAGACCGATATTTTTCAGCCTAATAAATATTTATAGCCAAACAAATAACACTCGGGCTTCATTAGAATATGATGTGGATTTAATTAATGTCCTAGCTGGTTCACACATACACACCATGAAATTCACCTGATTGGAGTCCATTTTAGCAAAAAGAAGTTTGGATCAAAATTACAGTCGGGAAAAATAAATACCAAACGAACACTATAAAAAAAACTATTTTCGAACACACCCGTTTTACCACCCTGCTTGAGCTTTACGTCGATACATACACATGTTTTAACATCAACACTTTATTATAATCATGATAACTGTTGGTATTTAATACGGTCACAGATAAAAATTTTTGTAATAATCACTACCTATAAGTTTGGTAGTTCATTCTGTATCTTTTTATTTGCTTTTATGCAGGAATTGAATGTCCAATTTGGTATTTAAGAACCATCAACAATAAGGTGAATTCATTCCTTCGAACTAATCTTAATTTGATTGGAATAATTTACTACCAAACGGAAATAATTTTTATGTTGGCACTATTGAAGTATACGTATAAGATGCTACTGAAGCTACCGGGGAAGCCAGAGTCATTATGGCAGAAGGAGAAACAACAGTACAAACCAAAGCTGCTATGCGAATCAAGAAGAACAGCAATTTCAGGATCAAAGAAGCAACAGTGGATATGGTCCAGCTCGTCCACATAGAGTGTGTTTGGTTACCCGTATCACCCTAGCCTGGCTCATCTCTCTCATCTAGGTTGAGTTTGGCCTGGCCAGGAGGATACATATGTAGCTGTTTGGTTGATTGCATTGGTCTAGTCAGGCTAGCATAAGGTTTTGTTTGGTTGCCTGTACGAGAGATACGGTTTAGAAGGGATTTTGTTTGGTTGGTTGCATGGATGTGAGTGTAGTTACCTCTTCATATGGTTAGGTGAGGTTACCTCTACAATGTATATAAAAAATAATTGAGCATTTGATTTAACTCTTACATATGCTAATGATACTATTATATGTGCAAAATCACTCTATTATCTATATACTTTTCACATAGAATCGGTGGTAAGAAAAGAAAAAAAATTCTTAAGGTGGATGAACCGGTAAAACTAATCTACTACTCCGTTGCTAGTGAAAAACGAAAGAAAGAGAAAACGCAAAACGAGGGTAAAAAAAGAAATGAAAGAAATAGAGGAAGGGGATCGGCGCTGCCTTCGTCGCCATCAACTCCTCTCCGCCCACAGCCGCATGTGCACCCATCTGCCCGCCGTTCGCCGCTCCTCCGCCCGTCTTCCGGCGCTTCTCTCCGTCCACCGCTCCTCCACCCATCTTCTCACGCTCCTCTCTGTCCGCTGCTCGCTGCTCGCCGCTCCTCCGCTCCATCAGATCTGGCCGACACAGGGAGACGATGGTGGCCAGTGATTGAAGATGGGGGCACGGTGGGAAGAGGAGGAGGGACGCGACAGCACGCTGGATCCGCCGTCCTCGTCGCCGCGCCCTCCGCTGAGCTCGTCGCCGTCAAGCTTTTTGCCTCCTCATCACTAGCTAGATCTGGTGGTGCTCACGCCATCAGCGAGGATGTCTGGGCACGGCGGTGGCCAGAAATTGAGGGTGGGAGATGGTGGGAAGAGGAGGGGGATGCAGCAGCAAGTCGGATTCGTCGGACGCCATTCCCTCCGTAGAGCTTGTCGTCGCCATGTTCGTCGCCCTATCGCTCGCTGGGAGAAAATGAGGAGGGGGCAAAGGGGCGGGGTGGTGACCCGTGACCCCATCACCTGCCCTTGCACACACGGGTGCAGCGCGTTGCATCGCGCGGGCCTGGCCGAGCAGCGAAGCTCAAATCGAGCGTTCCTGCTCAGCCTGGCTGTGGGGGCTTTTTTGCATCCGCTCAACCAGGCTGGGAGTAAGGTATAGGCAACCAAACAGCAACCCACTGCATCCACACGTGCGAGCCAGGTTCCATGCAGGCAACCAAACACACCCTAAGCAATTCCATCTGTCATGTCTTCATCTAGTACATGAAAAAACAACTTGCGGGGTAATCATACTTTGGAGTTTGGAGGGATATAATAATTCTTCATTCAGTTAAATACATCAAACCAAAGTTAAGTGTGTTCACCTTTTTCTTTATTCTAAATCGTCTGTAATAATCGATCTACAAGAGCAAAGCCAATAGTATAGTCGACGGTTAGCTATACTTATCTCCATATCATTTTTAAAGTTGAGGTTTGCTTTGGTCCAACATATATGGAGCACTTCTGGAAACTAAGTTGAAAAGAAATATTCCTTCAAGACTGCAATCAAGTTTGCCTTTTGTGCTTGGGGCCATGTCCTGCTCGGCCTGTTTCAGATGGCAACCTAGTCAGCAGTCCGGTCGCACGTCCGTATACGCATATATATTAGTCGTATTGCTATACGGTGGCTGAATCACGAATTTTAGATTAAAATTAAAGCTTACCTTAGATCCTGTGAAGTTGAGAAATCATATATGTTATTGGTCTTGCTAATTCTTCGGACTGGGCAAAGCTACAGTCAATTACCGGGGTCAGTCGACCCCGATGATTTTCTTTTAACCTCTCATATCCTCTTTATTTTACCAGCTATGACCCCGGCGAAAACAAATATTACACCCCGGTGACATTAACTGTTGATTGCTGCGTTAAATTCCAATTGACAACTAGAAACGATACTAGCAGCAAAATTAGCTAGCACTCATGATTATACGTCAGCCGAATATGCATGCATATACATTTGAGTTTGTTAGATTTGAGACCATGCATAAGGCCAACGGCCGATAACTTCTTAAATTCCCTAGCAAAATAATTTCTATAGGAAAATTGCTTTAAATAACTTGTTAATCTATAGTCTTTCAAGTTTTTTATAAGCTAATAATACTTACTCCCTCCGTTTCACAATGTAAGACTTTCTAGCATTACCCACAATCATATAGATGCTAATGAATCTAGACACATATATATGTTTAGATTCATTAATATCTATATGAATATAGGCAATGCTAGAAAGTTTTACATTGTGAAACGGAGGGAAGGGTTAAGAACCCGTAGCTAGGTTCGAACACACCCAGATTGTATAAGGGTTCACCAATTCGATTTTATATTGGATTCCAAATATAGCAATATGGCATTTTTTAACCAAAATTTGATATCTTTTTATTAATTTGGTTCAATTTTACCGTTTCAAATTTGAAATCTTGAAAACTATTCCACTTTTCAGTCAAAATCTACTTTCGTCCCAAGTTGGAACATCAAAATTGTGTTGTTTTCAATCCGTTTTGGTTGAAAACATAGACCCTGCTTAGTAATGACCCCGAAGTTCTGAGTTGCTTGCATTGACTGTCCTTGTCAATCTATTCATATAATCATTTTCGTGCCGGTTGTGTGGATTGGATTTGTTAAGGTTTTTGTGTGATTACCGTTGTTGATGTCTTGTACGTGGGTACAAGTTGCTCTGAGGATGGATCTAGCAGCTAATTTCAAGGTTGAGTTATCATGTTCGTCGTCATCGCAAGATCAGGTCACCTCGTATCAAGGGTTGTCAATTTCGTTTTAGGAAATTCCTGAATTAAATGTCTCGGGTACGTAAGACTACCTAAGTAGTTTGGACTTTGGACAATTATTCCTGCAAATTTCGTTTGAATTACGTGCTTGGATCAAGCCTAGAAAATACCAATGGATTTTTTTTTCTCAATAAAGGAAAACCAAATTAATGAACAGTTGTGGACTTATGGTGATGGTTTGATATATGATTATATGAGTATCTTTACATGGTCTGTATCACCACTAGTAGAATTAGTTCTTTTGTGATTATGTCAATTTATAAGTTCTACTATAACTTAAAAAAAAATATTCTACTGTTAGTAGTTAATATATAAGATTCATTAAATTAGAAAATATGATCGTCCAGTTCGATAACATCAGGAGGGACAATTTTGAGCATGAGGTGAACAATTTTGATGTTCCAAAAGAGGTGGCTTCAGGACGCGTATTTTTTTACGACGGATACTTCGATGTCTTTAGATCCAGATTGAAAACTTGAACGCTCCAATATTCATAAAAATGTTGCCGCTGCGAATTTTGAACTACTTATTGGCATGAGAGATACAAGCCGGCTAAAGATCGTCTCTCTGATACTATGTAGCTACATTGATCGTGTAGTCCAATTATACAGTAGTACTCATTGCTACCTCAGTTCGTATGTATTTAGCAAGCATTATATATAACTTTAATAAAAGGGATCCATTCTGATGACAAGATTTATTTATTAGCCAATGATATCATCACTCTATATAGGCTCACATCCTCAAGAGAAGATATGATGGCAGATTGTGATTGTCATATCTTATTGGAAATACAAAGTGATAGAAGACAAGAGAGATTGATGGCACACTAGCTTGGATATTGTGATATCCATTTTATTTATGAGAACTCCAGTGTGGCAAAGCCTTCAATACGCTTCGATGTGTGAAACCCCTTATGCTTGCGTGTTGCACTTGCTTAGGAAACAACGGTGACAGTCTCAGCTTCCTTGGTACAGAAGCGGTAGCATACATCGTTGCAACGATCGACACATGATTCCCTTCTTCATTGCCAGCAACTGAAAGGAAAAACAAATGATTCAGCCTATACATTAGCTATATACAACCAAGAACATTTACATTTTTTGGTTGAAAATCAGTGGTAATTTAGTTTGATTTTTTTTTCGCTTACAAGTGTTCACGGTGCTGCACACAGACGAAGTACACCCCAGCTTGCAGAAGTCAAGCACATCCAATTCCTCTAAAAATCATGTATATGTGTGAATAAATACTTGTACCAGTAGATATTACAAAATTAATAGCCCAAAATGTTACACAAGGGAGTTAATAAGTTTTAATTTACCTGGGTTAGCTAGGGTGAAGGGCGTGGTGAACACAAGAAAGAAATATACACAATGAGGGTTAATGTTTCTAATTTACCAGATTCAGGGTGAAGGGAGTGGTGAATGTAAGGAGGCTTGCATTTCCCTTCAACAATTTTGCAGCCAGAAAGTTTAGCACAGGTCTATATTTTGCAGACACCCTTTTTTAGCGAACTTAAAGAAGACCTTTATGCAAAATATTTTAGGGGTACCTAATAAACAGCTCTTTAGAGGTTTGTTTGCAAAAATAGTTTTGTTTTTATACGTGGGTCTTCTAAGAGGCCTAGATGCAAATTTTCCCACTGACCGCCTCCCTACCATCCTAAAGTTTAAGTCTATTTTTCCCTCTCCTCCTTCCTCCTCTCTCATGCATGTACTTTTCCTCTCCTGTTCTCTCGTCCTCTCCTCCCTCCATCTCCTCTCCTCCCCAAAGGCCGGTGATAGTTGGCAGGTGGGGACTGGAACTAGCGCCACAGTGATCCAATGGATACGATGCCGTCCCCCTAGACGAGCGGATACGGCCCCGGTGGCCCCATGATGGTCAGATCCGGCAGCGGCGGCACCGTATCTTCCATGGTGGGGAGGTTCGACGGCGGCTAGTGCTACCACTTCTGCAGTGGGAAGGGATGACGGCGACGGCCTCAAGGTGGTCTCAGGAGGGGCGGATACGCCGTTGGCATCGGGAGCTGCGAGGCCTCGACAGAGGCGACAACGACAACGGTGGGCTGCGACAGCCTCAATGGGGAGGATGTAGGGATATAGGTAGGCTGTGATAGTATAAATCAATTTTTTTTACTACATAAACAAGTAACCACGCTAGTATGAAATCATGAATCACTACCACTCGACGCGTTGTGTAGTGGAAATAGGTGCTAAGAAGCCGAATAGATGTCGGTGATGTAGCGTGCATCGACGTAGAGGAAAAGTAGTCAATCGCAGCAGCCCAACATTCTCCTCCTCGTGCCTATGCTTCGTCGTGCTCCCACACCGATCAGCACCACAAAACCATTGGCGCTTCTAGGGATGGAACGTCACGCGTGGACGTGCTAGCGCCCGCGTGCGGCTAGGGTTTGGCTCAGGGCGAAGTGACGGCTAAGGTTTCTCATACGTACTAGGCTCATCATCCTAAGAATATATAGGATTCATAACTGGACCTCTGAGGCCCATAGGAGTCTTACTCGAGTCCCTATATATCTAAATTGAGCACAATATTGGATCTCCATCAAATCCCCTTATTCCGGCTCGTTATGTGTGCGACCCTTAGGTTCATGTACACTTGGTTGCAATCCTTTTCGGTCCACATGTCAGCAGTGGCTCCAAACAAGATATGTTGACCCGCTGGGCATACATAAAAATCATATCAGCTGAAACTCTAGTGTATACTTATATTAACCCCTTTATCTTGCGATATCGAGTAAGTTCAAGGCTAGATATGTGCTATCCTTTAGAAGCTCAATCAATCACTCGATTCTGGGATGGATTACTTAACCTATAATTGACTCACCAATCACTTTTGGCATGGCCATGTACTTTCATAATCTATAATTAAGGGGCCTATAGATATTTGTACATAGGAGGGGCGGCAAATACTATTTTAATTATTCGTATCTCACTACATATTTTACAGCATGTCCTAAGACTACTTTTATAACTACACGGTCACATAGTAGCGTTTGACATCCCCTAAGTAAGTGTTGGAAACCATAATAATCTTAGGTCTAAGGATTCTACACCAATACTAAATGATACTACTAATGGCACGTCACATATAGCTCTTGCAGTATCTCATATTGGGTCTATCCAACAACATGTTCCCTAACATGTGTACACATTATTGATATGGTATCTCCATACCATGATCTATGAGACATGATCATCAATCAATACATAAGATATTTGATTAGGGATCATTTAGAAATAGTAACGTACACCATAAATAGTTTCATGAACGAGTCACATATTCATTAACCATTAATGAGTTATCTATTTCGAGCAACAATGCATGTTAAATATGTATATGATATAATCATCTCTATGATTTTCTCTAGGGCATATCACCAACAGTGGATCCGGTGTCGCCGGCCTATCATTGAACCATATTTGTTCCACATATGATATTTGATCAGGGATCCTTTAGAAATAGTAGCATACACCATAAATAGTTTCATGAACAAGTCACATATTCATTAACCAATAATAAGTTATCTATTTTAAGCAACAATGCATGTTAAATAAATATAGTATGTGATATAGTCATCTCTATGATTTTCTTTGGGGCATATCACCAACAGTGGATCTGGTGCCGCCGGCCTTGGGAGGGATGGATTCACTGTCGTCGCCCTCGGGAGCGGCAAATCCACCGCTACCGCTATTATCGGGAGCTGCGGGGGGCTCGGCTGCGGACTGCGGTGAAGATGACGTCAACAGTGGTAGTGAATGGGAGCTAGGATTTTTATTTTTTTCACAATTTCACTTTTCACAGGCTAGCGGCATAACTAACCATCCTCTAAAAGTTATTTTCACGCGCGGGTATGCCACCCACTTGAAAAAATGCCGGTTTTTACAAACATTTCGGGGGATACGAGCCGCTTAGCTGTTTGTGAAATTGATTTTGACCGTCTGTAAAGATCAGTGTATGCATCCTGTGCATTTGTAACGGTTACGATGTTTATCTACTTTAACTGATTCTTTGTTCAATCTCAAATATAATGTGATGTTTAGCATAAAATTATATCATACTTTTGAAATTTTGATTATCTTATATTAGAACAGTACAGGTTCAATAGTAGAAATCTAGCTGTAAGTCTTATAATAATCGTACTTTTTAGGATTATGGATATCTTTTTTTCTTAAAAACACAGTACAAATGTAAACTAAGCATTGAAAAGGAGCAAAGAATTGTCAAAGTTCCAAAATTTTGATCGAATTGTGTCCCAGTATAGGTTCCTGTATAGGTGGCAAGGCAACTGGCACCGGTGGAGAAGTGATTTTTAGTCCCGGTTTGTAACCCCCCATAGTCTACCAATCCGGGACTAAAGATCGCTATCTTTAGTCCCGGTTTAAATACCCGAGACTCAAGATCGATCTTGTTATCAACCGGGACTAAAGAGAGGGGATCTTTAGTCCCGGTTGATAACAACAACCGGGACTAAAAAGAGGGAAGCAGCAGTGAGATGGTCCCCTTTTCTTTTTTTTCTTTTTTATTTTCTCCCGCATCGAGTAGGATATATATCACAAATCAAATCCAAATCCCCAAATCAAAGTAACGTCCTAAATCTTAAAGTTACTTATACACACAAATCAAATACATCACAAATCCTACAAAAGTTACAAACATATCACATACATCACAGATCCATACAAACGTGCAATGAATCGATCACAAAACTATCCACACAAATGTGCAAATGGGTTGCCGCTGCCGCCGGCCGCCGGCCGCCTGCCTAGGCCGCGGGCGCGGCCCCACCGGCCACGCCGCACGCGCGCGCCCGCCTCGCTCCGCCGCCGCCGCACGCCGGCTCGCTTTGTCGCCGCCCCTGTCTGCCGCACGGCCGCCGCGCGGCCGGCTCGCTTCGTCCCCCGCCGCCCGGCCGCAGCAGAGAGGGGAAGGAGGAGGAGGAGGAGGCGGGGAGGGGGATCGAAGGAGAGGGGAAGGCCGGAAGGGGGAGGAAGGGGAGAGGAAGAAGGAAGAAGGGGAGGAGGCGGATACCGAGATAAGTCTCGGTGGTTTTTAACGAAGGAGAGAAAAAAGGGGAGGGGATACCGAAGAGATATTGGCAGTTTATTTTGGTCCCGGTTGGTATAAACAACCGATCTTTAGTCCGTTTATACTAACCGGGACTAAAGATAATTGTAGCTTAACTGTATCCACCAACTTCTTTGAACCGAGACTAAAAATGATCTTTAGTCTCGTTGGTGTTATCAACCGGGACTAAAGATCAAAATTTTTTTAACCGGGACTAAGGATCAGATCTTTAGTCCCGGTTTTTATTGCAACCAGGACTATTGTGGAATTTGGTCGACCGATCAAAGATGGTTTCTTCACCAATGTGGATAATTATACTTTGGGTACGACGACTGACTTGATCAACGCTAACCCCGTTTCATCATCGACCAGAGTGCAAATACAGATACTTACAATTAAATCTAAGTATCACCAACACCAATTAAATCATTTATGCATGACCCGTACGTGCTACTGGAACATGAGAATGCCGTTTGGCGATCGATTGCTTCGGGGATGGGGCAGCGATCGATCCCCTCCCCCCTCCACTCCTCCGCCTGGTTTTTTTTTTTTTTTTCACCGTATTACTTTCCTATTTTAGTAAATTTATGCACCTCAAGTTTATACACCTCAAGTTTACACATCTAAAGTTTATAGGCCAAAAGTTTATATATCCGATTCAAATTTGAATTTGAATTCAAATATATTCAAATTTGAATTTGAATTCAAATATCCGATTCAAATTTGAATTTGAATTCAAATATTTTTTTATATGTAGTATTTCTATGCATCTAAAGTTTATAGACCTAAAGTTTATAGACCTAAAGTTTATAAGTCAAAAATTTATATACCCGTTTCAAATTTGAATGAATTATATCTAATTCAAATTTGAATTTGAATTCAAATATTTTTCTATATATAGTATTTCTATACATCTAAAGTTTATAGACCTAAAGTTTATAGATCTAAAGTTTTGACTTTTACATACCCGATTCAAATTTGATTTTAAATTATATCCGATTCAAATTTGAATTTGAATTCAAATACTTTCTATATATAGTATTTCTATACATCTAAAGTTTATACACCTAAAGTTTATAGACCTAAAGTTTATTAGGTCAAGTTTCATACCCGATTTAATTGAATCTGGAATTCAAATTTTTATATATAGTATTTATACATATTTTTTAACTTTTATTTTTTAAAAAAAATTGTGTGGTGTTTCTGTAGTAGAAAGAGAGAAGAAGAGGAGAAATGGGGAGAAGAGGGAGGAGTATAGGAGGAGGGGGTGCAAACGGATCGCTGGGCGATCGCCCTGACGATTGATCGCTCATTAGCCTCCCCCACTGGAACAAGGGGTTTTCTTGTTTCACAGATCGGCAGCAATGCACGGGATATGCACCGGCCACATCAAATCAAGCAGCGACGCGCGTACGCTAGTCGATCTGGTTTTCTCGATCAGTTATATTTAAGTCCACATCGGGGAGCCTGGCGCACGGACGCGGGGCATAGAGCGGCAGTCCGGATGTGAGGCGTGCCAAACGAAGGGCACACCCGGCGCACGAGGGAACCCGTACGTGCTGCGGTGGGCAACCATCATGTGCGGTAGGCATATGTAGCGACACCAAAACATATAATCGGAGAATCATGTCCGCCAGTTTGCGACTGTGCGAGCGTGTGACAATACGCTTAGCAATCATAACTTTTTTTCAAAAAACAAAATACTGCATTTTTTTATTTTTTTTTCTTTTTTTCTTTCCGTATATTTTTTAGTTTTTTAAATACTATGTATTAGAGAAACACAACAAACTTTAGAATCATGTCGCGCGTTTGCGACTGTGCTAGCGCGTGACACATACGCTTAGCAATTATAACTTTTTTTAAAACAAAAATAACTGCATTTTTTATTTTTTTTTGTTTTTTTCTTTCCGTATATTTTTTAGTTTTTAAATACTACGTACATAGAGAAACATACAATACTATACATAGAAAACTACAAATTTAGATCATGTCTGCGTTTGCGCTGTGCTAGGTGACACTACGCTTAGCAATCATATTTTTAAAAACAAAATCTGTATTTTTTTATTTTTTTTCTGTTTTTTTTCCGTATATTTTTCAGTTTTTTATATACGTACATAGAGAACACATACAAATTTGTTACTGTGTAGTATTTTTTCTGTTTTTTATTTATATTTTCAGTTTACGTTTTCCATTTTTTTCTGTTTTTACTTTCTATATTTTTTATTTTTAATACGTATGTATAGAAACACATACAAATTTTATATACATGTATATAAACTTTTCGTACGTGTATCAAAGTTTGTATATATATGTATTGGTTTTTATATGTACAAACATAAACTTTATACACGTGCTTCGGGAGGATGCATGGGGAGAAGGGAGGGAGGGTTAGGAGAAGAGTGGGGTTGGGAGGAGAGGGCTGCTAGAGAGGAGGGAGGGGGTGTAGCGTGTAGGGGAGGAGAGGGGCTCTGGGAGGAGGGGCATCGGGGAGGGGAGGCGCCAGGAGAAGGCCACGGGAGAGGAATGGAGGGAGGGGCGTTGGACACATACGTACGGGTATATGAAAATTTTTGACGGACGAACTAATTTTTGGCTGGAAGTCAATTTTATTTTTAAGTAGGTAATGATAAAGATTTGCAAACATAAGGCAGTGTAGAATTTTCTTCAATTTGCCAATTTTAATGATTGAATTTTTTTCTCAGGACGATACACTATTTCTATCGACATTTAATATTACCACAGCAGTAGTAACATCCAGATCCATTCATTCTCCACCTGGTTCTAATCTTGTCCGTATGGCTGAACTGATGGACAGTGCCACGCTGCCATCCATCCTCGTGAGCACGAACGTCTCCACCAGCATGTAGCATTCAACTTGTCCACTGCCCTGCAAACCCTCCACATCACACCTCTCCACCCTCTCGATCCTCTCCTCCTCGTCGCCGGCGACCCACCTCCCGCTCCAGCTCCCACCTCATCCTCTCCCACACCACCAGTTCAGCCCCAACGCCGTCGTCCCACCGCCGCGCCGCCGTCGTCGGGCCGGTCGGAACCACTTACGTCGCGCCGACCTCTCTCTGCGCCGGGTAGGTGCCACCCAGCGGCTCCGACCGCCGCACCGTGTGCCGTCACCATGACTTGCGCGGCGCGGCGTCTCGCGGGTGAGAGCTGTAGATTGCTTCCAGCTCTGCTCCAGCGTCATCCTGTAGAACATGCACGCCGGACCAGGTCCTTCCTGACCCGCCGCTCGTCGCCGTCGACCCTGACGAAGATGAACGGGACGTACATCTGCCGAACGACGACGGGGGAGGGACGTGCTGCCACCGCCGCCGCCGAGGTCCGGCGTGCGGCGGCGGAGTGGCAGTCCCCCGTTGGCGTCGTCGGCGAGGTCGTACTTGGATGACTCCGTGCTCACCTTCCAGCCTGTCCTCTCAGGTACTCCGGCGGGATGCCGTCCGCCGCCACCGCGCCTGCGCTGAAGCGCCTCGTACGCGGCAGAGGCTGCACCTCCACTGCAGGTAGAGGTCGTCGTGTTTGAACGGCATCGGCGGGACGTCGTTGACGCAGGTGCAGAAGCAGCACGTCGTCTTGTCCTCCTCCCTCGAGCACGCCGACACCCTCCTGCGCCCGCACAATTAAATAATTAAGCCTTCCACTCCCAATATAAAATATCTAATTAAGATATGAGATTATAATTTATAAATCTGAACCTATCTTAAATGCACTCATATTGTAACAGACGGAGGGAGACAATATAGTATTTCCTTTGTTTAATATTATAAAACGTTTTAACTTCTTTTCTAGCTAAACTTAGTTAGATTTGATTAAGTTTAATTTAGCAGCATTTATAACATCATATTAGTTTCATTGAATATATATTTTGATGCATGATACATTTTTTATTGAAAATATTGTTATATTCTTTCTATAATATAATGTGATGAAATGGAGAGAGCAAGTATTTTGGGCTATACATTTATCAGGACAAGAAGAAGAATCAATAATCAACGAAAATCTCTGTTTAAATTGGGATACATAACTGGTAGTAAGCGAGCTAGCTAGCTTGGCTAACGTACCCGACGTGCTTGCCGTCCGTGCGGACGACGTAGTAGCGGCGGGATACAGGGCAGGCCGACGACGGGAATGAAACTGACGTAGTCGGTTTCCGTGGTTCATCTTCATGCCCGGACCTCTGCGGACTTGATATTAGCGTTGGAATACTTCCACCGATTGGAGTACTACGTCCGTCACAACATCGACGCCCGTCTCGGCAGGATGAGGGGTGGACCTGTACGTGAGCGCCAGCTGCCGGCTCTGCGGGAAGGGGAGGGCGCCGTACTCCTGCAGGTCCGGGCACAGGCGCCCGCAGCAGCACACGGCGGCGCGCTCCGCGGCCGCCTCGTCCACCACCACCAGGAGCCCCGAACCCGGGCCTTCCGGCGGCGCCTCCGCCATGGCCGCTCCGTCCTGCAGGTACTGCGACATCCGCCTCGTCACATACATATTGTTTTACCTTGTTATTATTATCTGTAGATCTCGACCTCCTCCTTCACTCAGCTCCTCGTTGATTTATAAGCCTCGCCTGGGAGTACGTAGCCGCCAAATTACTAGGAATCTGGACAGATTATCTGGGAAATATCTCATCCGATGATCCTAAATTCTTATATTTTGGAACGGACATCCTAAAATATACTTTTTCCATCCAGCATTTTTAGCATAGCATAGTGACAAAGTCAAACAATTTTAGCTCTAATTTGACCATTAATAACAAAAAAAATAAAAAAGATTAATAATGTAAAATTGATGTTACTAGATTTATCATTAAACAAACTATCATAATATACAACTCTTTTTATTTAAAACATCACTCTTACGTTTATTGATATTGTTGGTCAAATTAGTATCTCGGGTACCGCATCAGAATAAAAAATGCTTATATTTTTGGATGGAGAGAGTAATTAGTTAAATTCTGTCTGCGTATCTAGATACATTTTTTGTTTGTTTAGGTTTATAGTTAGGATTAATTTATTTTTTTTAAGACACAGAGATAATGTATGTGTCCTACATATGGGTAGCTGGCTAGCTTGGTTTATCCGTCACAAAGTTGGGTTACTGTGCATTCATATGCATGCCAACCGACGAGTCGGCAACTTGGTCATGGCCGCATTCGTATGCTTGGTCGATCAGTCACACAGTTGGGTCACTGTGCATTCATATATATATATGCCGACCGACGTGTTGCCAACTTGGTCGCGGCCGCACTCACGTGCATATTTGTCAGCTACGATCTACTCCCTCCGTCCAAAAAAAAGCAAACCCTAGGTTTTCGTGTTCAACTTTAACTGTCCGTCTTATATGAAATTATTTTATAATTCGTATTTTCATTGTTGTTAGATGATAAAACATGATTAATATTTTATGCCTGACTTGTCTTTTTAATTTTTTTCATAATTTTTTCAAATAAGACGGACGGTTAAATATTGGGCACGGAAACCAGGGTTTGTCTTTTTTTTTTACGGAGGGAGTAACAATCAAGACCACTTGGGGCATGTTTGGTTGGGAGTCACATCAGCGGCGTAGCTACACTGTGGTCCGTGTGGTCCATGGACCACCGTAGAAATCTGGTCCATGACCCATTACCCCTATATGCTAGTAGGGATCGATGCATCACAGCCGTTAAATTAAGTCATGCCCAAACGATCCAACAAAAGGAAATTTGAGTGATTTCTAGGAAAAGAATTTGTCGCGTGATGTTTAGCAAAATCGTTGCATATATGGTAGATTTAGGTGTGGGTCCAATTAATATATAGATGAAAGGTTTCCATATTCCTAACAGTACAGAAGAGCAATCAGCGTCAAGGACGACGTAATCGGCGCGACGTGCGGCCATGAGCAGCTCGGGGGCCGGCGCAAATCACTACCTTGGGCTTGCAACTGCAGCCAGCCTCATCTGCAGTAGTTTTTTTTTTAAGTCTCATCTGCAGTTGCCGACTTGCCGTTGCAATTTTGCACAGCAGTCAATCTCGCGAAGGCTTTAGGCGCTGTTTAGGTGGTTTTGGATTCAGGGACTTTACTTTAGTCCCTGTATTTAGATACTAATTTAGAGTATTAAATATAGAATACTTACAAAACTAATTACATAAATGAAAACTAATTCGCGAGACAAATTTTTTAAGCCTAATTAATCCATAATTAGATAATATTTACTGTAGCATCACATATGCTAATCATGGATTAATTAGGCACAATAAATTCATCTCGCGAATTAGTCCAAGATTATGAATGGGTTTTATTAATAGTCTATGTTTAATATTTATAATTAGTGTACAAACATCCGATGTGATAGGGACTTAAAAGTTTTAGTCCCATCTAAACAGGGTCTTAGTTACCAAAGTAAAACTTTTTATTATGTCGCATCAAATGTTTACACACATGTATAAGGTATTAAATATAGAAAAAAAACTAATTACACAGATTGCGTGTAAATTGCGAGACAAATCTTTTAAGACTAATTGTGCCATGATTTGTCAATGTGGTGCTACATTAAATATTTGCTAATGACGGATTAATTAGGCTTAATAAATTCGTCTCGCAGTTTACAGGCGGAATCTGTAATTTGTTTTGTTATTAGACTATGTTTAATACTTCAAATGTGTATCCGTATATCCGATATGACACGCCAAAACTTTTCGTCTCTCAAACTAAACAGGGCCTTATTTTGTAACAGTGGATATATATTTACACAGTTATATACCGGATTTTACTACATTCCTAATTTGTTACTGGAAATTACAAATATTCTTCCGACAGTAACCAAAGGGCTCATTATTAGGAGGTAGAAACATATAAATAGAGATTGCTTTAGGGTATGTAAAACGGTCTTTATTAGCGGTCTCTCTTTATTGTAATGCAAGCATGTTTAGTGGTGTGGAAGAGAGAGGAAGAAGGAAAGAGAAAGATGGTTGCTACGCATGACAACGGCACAGAGTCGACTCTTAGCATTTATTAGGAAATTTTTCGTTGCATTGAGTCTAATAAAGGAAAGATGACTAGTAAGAAAGTATTTTGGTACATTAATGGTTAGAGACCGTATTATCTTAACTATTGTAACGTGATAGCCTGTAATTATCGTAGAGACCACACCGGTCTTTACCTTTGTACTTGCCCTTAGTTCCTATGAAGTTTCCGTAAATTGCTCAATTTATAAATTAATATTTATTATTGGCCTAGCAAAATACCTCTATATACCAAAGAGTGGAAACAATTTTAATTATACGTACGTACATATACATGCGTGAATTATATTATATCCTATAATCCTATATAGTTGATCCCCACTTAGTGCAATTAATAGTATTTTGCTGGCTTCTTGTGCTTCCACGTCACTACAATTATTTTGCACCTTCCGATCTTAATCGTGAGATAAGCAAGCTATCCAGCCTACCCAAACAAAACAGACCAATTTTCATTTAATGGGCCAAAACGAAGCCATGATGATGTGGCCAACGCAGACCAAACCCACTGATCGTTAGGCTGACCACTGTGGAAAAGAAGACCGATCGCCCCACCCCACTGAGTCGCTCGGAGAAATCACTACGCCGGACCAGGTCATCTCTGATGGGCCCAAACCCTCACCTTTGACGGGTTTGATATTGGTCAGTGATTAGTGGTCACTGATGACAAAATCACCTGTGACGGGTGCCCATCTCTGACCGGTATATAAGTCATCTCTGACGGGTTAAAACTTGTCACCCGTCACAGATGAGTTATCAGTGACATGTCGTAACTATCTGACCGTCAATGATGACTCATCTCTGACGGGTTGTAACTTACGACCCGTCACTGATGACAAAGCAAGAAATACAATTTTTGAATTTTATATGGAACATAAAAACCTCAAAAAAATATTTTAAATTTTACTAGCCATCCTATACATCGTTACACATCACTACCTACAAATTCACAATTTTTCACGCAATATAACTTGCATGCTACACGTTGAGATTCGAACTCAAGACCTCAACCTCCATATAAAGCTCCCCTTACCAACTCACCTACTCAGCACATATTGACTACTCACCCAATGTTATTCTTTTGTCTATGCTTGTCTGAATCATTTAACATATATTTAACACCCTAAATGACTTCAAATGAAAATATTATCAACTAAATAGTTATAAATAGTTATAGATCTCATCGTGTTTTATAACTTTTACATAGAAAATATCTTCATCCGATGTTGTTTGAAGAATTCAAAATTTCATTTTTCAAAATATATCTCACTTTATAACATGTATTTTGAACATGTAAACTTTGTGAAATGAAAATATTTTCAATTATAATGTTGTAGATCTGGTTGAGTTCTATGACTTTGATACGGGGCATGTATCCATCCATGTCATTTGAAAAAAACTCAAAATTTTGTTTTTAAAAGTAGATCTGATCACTTGTAATGCATGTTCGGGGATGTAAACGATCTCTAATAGAAATGTTGTTAGTTATAAAGTTGTGGATATCATCGAGAGCTACAACTTTTATATAGGACATGTCTCAATCCGAGGTTTTTTGCAAAATTTAAAATTTTGAATTTTCACTCATCACTAGCGGGTCATAACTACAACCTGTCACAGATAACGTTATCTGTGACGTGTGTTAGTTAAAGACCCGTCAGAGTTGAGTGGTCTCTTTTGTGGTGGTTCATAATACTACACCCGTCAAGTGACCTGTGACGGGTTAAAAGTGCAAGCCGTCACAGATGACCTCACATCTGTGACGGGTCCTCCCTGGTAGCCATATATTGAAGAGAATATTTTTTCAGCCCGTCAGAGATGACTCACCTTTGACGAGTTGTGTTGGCCCGTCACTGAAGCCCGGATCTGTAGTAGTGAATAGTCATAATTGCTACTGGCTGCAGCAATTCCTCACCACAAATTATCATTAACAACGGGTAGATCAGAGGTTAATCCCCTTATTTATTATCTCCGTAACCTTTTAGAATTCCTCTGTTAAATGTGATCAGTGCATCCTCCTCCAAATGAACCGTCGATGTTCTTTAATCCACCATTATCTACAGGCGCACAGTGTACTATAAATACTACCCAAGACAGTTCGTTCCTAAATACCATTTGCATCTTCTCTTCTCGATCCTCAACCACCGCATGGATCACCTACATTCAATAAACAGGTTATCTCATATTATCTATCTTTACTTTTTGCCTCTATAGTATCATATATTTTCAATTTCAACTATTTGTCACATCATTTTAATATTTTCTTTTACTATGATCATACCTTCTATGCCTCTGTATTGTCATATACTTTCAAGTTCCAATTATTTTCCCAACATTTTAATTATTTTACTACTATAATATATTCTCTACCTGATATAGTATTCATAGCAATGTGCAATTTATCCCACTAACTGCAATTAAAACTAAATTCCTGCTTTGCGAGTAAGCCACATCACGTCTTTTTATCCTACCACTGGATAGCATATAAGCGCTCAGATCACAAACGTGTGACGAATCAAAGAACCTTATGTTAGTGATATGCCCTAGAGGCAATCATAGAGATGATTGTATCACATACTATGTTTACATATTTATCCGACATTGTTTCTTGAAATAGATAACTCATTATTGGTTAATGAATATGTGATTCTTTCATGAGACTCTTTATGTTGTGTGTTGCTATTTCTAAAGGATCCCTGATCAAATATCATATGTGGAACAAATATGTATTTTCCATCATCAGGTTGGTTATTAACTCGAGGTTAGAACATAGTTCCTCTGAAATGAGACCCTAGGTCTCCTTTGACAGTAAACAATTATACACATAATTCCCATATCAGCCTCTTCCAAAAGAATCCTCATAGAACTTGTCTGTATTACACATTTCTCCCTTATTACATGAATACAAGGCCCTACCTTAAACAAAAAGGGAAGGTGCTTAACATCGGTACCTTGCATCCTCAACATGAATCCTCCATAAACATAACAAGCTCATTGTTTATAATCATGAATATATTTATTTATTACATGATTGCTGCAAACTCTCGATTACGGTGATAAGTAGCGAATTGAAAATCACAAACATGGCTACTTATTCTGATTCTGGAGAGATATAGCTGGCATTGTTCTAGTGACTGCATCATCCTGGATTGGTTCTGTGATGATGTGAAAGGACTGCATATTGCTATCATTCACAGGAGAAGCTTCCTTTTGATTGCTGGTTGAAGCGGATAACGGTCTTCTGCTTGGTATCGCCCTCCTGAGGTTGATTGCCCTTTGCTCGGCCTGGGGTAGGTCGGGGAGAGAAACAACTTCTTCCATCGACGACAATTCTTTGCTGAGGCTGTCGGTGCAGAGAATGGTTGGTGCTGAAGGTATTATTGCTATGATTTATTGCAGAGTCAGGTGCAGCGGGAGGAGCATTGGTGCTGTGGATGATATCGTCGATGTTGCTGTTGGAGCTAACTAGCTGATGAGACAATCGTAGGGTTATTCGTTGGATTTCTGCGGTCTTGGTCAACAACACACTGAGCTGGCAATCCTTGGGCACATGGTTTGTACCTTCGCACAGAAAACATGTGACCTTGCGGGTGGAACACTCCCCTGGTGGATGGTCTTCTTCACAATAAGGGCAGAGTGTGAGACACATGCTAACAACGTGTCCAATTTCTCCACAACGGGTGCATGCCTTTGATTCCATCTCTTCCTCGCCGAAATGTCGGGGAGACTCATCTTCATCATCCAAGGAGACTTGATCTGACCCTTCACTATCAGATACTCTGCCACCATGGCTTAGGAGGTGCTGGGTCAACTGTCGTGCACCTCGAAAGGTATTTCCTCTTTGACGTCTAGGAATAGTTATCCCTGCTGGAGGCCATTCGGTGCTGGTAATAGTCATCTTACGTACTTCTTCTTCAGTTCGCATCGGTGCTTTTCTCTTCTGATTCTTACTCTTCTTGCCTTTGGCTTGCTTAGTACGTGACCCCACATGGTACGAAAGGCTAGGAGGAAAGCATTTCCCAGGATTCAATGGATTCTCTCCATTGGCCTCTCTACTTTGCACACTAGGCTGCAAGCTTGACTTGGTGCGAGGAGGCTGGTTTAGCGATGTCTGCCCTGCAAACCAAAGGAAGGGGCTTCTTTGGCATATACCCATGGACAATTCAGGGCACAGTGTCCTTGTTCTCTACAATCATGACAAAAGGGGACATCCTCTTCTGGCATTGGAAGCTCATTGACCTAGGTGGCAAATGCTCGATCAAACACATACTGATTTTGGTCTTGACTTCCAACCAATGGTAACTGTGAACCAAGCAGCATGCCCGGAATGGACCAAGGGTGTGCCCTGGTTAACTCTCTTGAGGCCAGTGGTGGATTAAGTTGAAAACTTGAGTTACTGGAGGCATACCCGCTGACATTCTTTCCTTTTTCTCTGTTAAACATCTGTGACAGGGATTGAGGTGAGAGAGGAAACAAGCCAGGGAAAGAATAGACCAAAACTAGAGACAGGACCTTAAAGGAACTAACTCTTCTTGTTGACGTGTTGTTTGTTTCACTTATTCTGCAAGTTGATTAAGCAAACAACCTAGCATGGTTACATCACACCCCACTGATGCAAACCACGCGCTACACACACAAGCAAGGAAACACACGACAAACGAAACGCCAGAGGGTGGCTTAGGTTATGCGACGGGTTCACAAGATCTTCACTCCTACTTCACAGCTGGCTTCATTGCTTCCTTCGCTTCGCTAGCGGACCCTGCGGTCTTCCGGAGCTTCGGCGAACAATTGACGACATCTTCTTCTCCGCAAAGCTGACCATCTAGTACTAGCTGAAAATCCGAAGGAGGAAGAAGGGAGTAAACATTTTGCAAAAAAGCATAAGGGAAAGGAGGAAAAAGGAACTTTCGCAAATAGTTTTATTTATAAAATATGTCCTTAGGTTTTATCCACTTGGCTTATCCTACAGTCGAGATGGCTTTGATACCAGCTTGTCGCGACCGAGAAAATTGCCTTTTCCCGAACGCTAGTGTATTAATCCCCGTCCCAGGAAAAGCCGGGGTACACCACACAAACATGATATAAAAGACACATCTTTATTATATCGATAATATTTACATTATTACAAAGGCACTTCAGGCCTGACAATCAAAAATAAACAGCAGCGGACTAGCGGGCCTACGGCTCCATCTTCACAGGCGCTCAACTGGGGTATAAGCCAGGACTCCACCTAAGACATCTTCTCCAAAGCTTCTCTTACTGAAGGGGGAAAGATAGAGCAAGAATGAGTACAACCACAGTACTCAGCAAATCACACCGGGAGATGCATGATTAATGCAAGGGGGGTACAAGGGGATAATAATATAGGGGTTAAGTTTTGCAGTAAACAACATTTAAAAGTCGCTTAGGTTGCCCAAAGCCATTTTATAAAGACGATCCTAGAGCTACACAGTTTATAAATCAAGGCCGTGAACCCACACGAACCTGCCTTAACCCAAGGCCTACGATGATTCAGACCGAACTGGCAACCCGACCCTGGGTCCCAGCTCGTCCCAAGCCAACCCAGGCCAACCATTCCACATTTTAGTTTTAAGCAGGTTTTAAGAATTTAAAACACTAACTTGGGTCATTGCTAGCTTGCCCATAACCGAGGGCGCGGCTATTCGAATAGGTTTTACTCTGATCAGAGGTGTACATCTTTACCCACAAGACACTCTTCCTCACGTGAACCACGTGCCACATACCACCACGGCATAGGACAAAGACTGACATAGTTTCCAACCCATCCTAGCCATGACAAGAGTACCGACCCAACCCACCTACGGCCGGAACCCCGGGACAGGAGGAGAATGAGCCCCTAGCAGCAGGACACCACCCTGTGCCATGACATCTCGACTACCGGGCCGCAGCTCGTGTAGCCTTCATTTGTCCTAGAGATGTCCATCGACCCCCGACTTGTCCATCTCCATCCTGTACTTTTGTTTATACCAGACTGAGCCACAAACTAAGCCTTACCCACTAGACATGTGGAAGTACGGTAGTGCTTTGCAACAGAGGCCCGAGCTAATCCTTATTGGCCGGGGTGCTACTTCACAACCATGCACCCAACCCCCCAAAACCATTTTGAGGGTTTTGAATAGAGGGGAGGGGTATGTCCAATTCCACATAACCAACCATTCCATAGTTCCAAGGATATGAATATTCCCAAGTCTAGAGTTATAAAACCACCTAATGTTGCCTAATTAATCAGCGAAGCATCTACCTAAATTCATACTAGTGGAACCATGAAAAGAGTACCCACTAGTTGGGGTTTTATTTATTCTAGGGTGAACAAGGTAATAATAACAATAGCAATAATAATGGTCATAACAAAGGTAAATAGGCATGGCTAAATAAAACAGTGATAACGCGGGAATTTAAATAAAGCGTAATGCATTAATTTAAATCAAAATAATTTTATAAACGGGATTCAATATGCTCAAGGATGATGTGACTTGCCTTGCTCAGAGAGAACGGCCTTCCGCACTTCGGCGACGACCGCGAACCACGCTTCGGGAACCTCCGAACGACAGAAGCTACGCGAACACACAAGCAAAGCTACAAGCCTATAAAGAAGCAATAACAATACATAAAAAGAAAGCACACGGTTCTTTAGGTTATAACAAACATTAGGAGACTGAACGGGTCGATTCAGAGTTCGTATGACCAAGATATGATCATCCGAAGTTTAATGCTGTTATATGGAGATTTGCGGATTATTATAATTAGGCTTTGCAACTATAAAACATGTGGAAGCGCTAGCCTGGAAAAGACAGGAAGGCTGCGCTGTTGACATGCGGACCCACATGTCAACTAAAGGACCGCGGTAGACCGAGTACACAGAGACGGTCCACGGGTGACGGAAGCGGACCCCGTGTGTCAACCGAGGCGAGTGGCGACAAACGGACTCCACTAGACACACACGGGCTGCACACGTGGAAACCACGCGGCTACCGAGCGGGCACACTAAACGACGTCCCACACGCACAACGAACGACTACCGACACACGGTACACGGGTACCGGGGCGACAACCGCACAACGGGCACGGGCGACACCGAAAGGGAGGACGGGGCAGCGAGGGAGAGGATCCTTACCACCACGCGACGAGGCGTGGGAACGACAACGACGAACGG
The DNA here is from genome assembly GCA_009805545.1 of Oryza longistaminata. Taxonomy (NCBI): domain Eukaryota; kingdom Viridiplantae; phylum Streptophyta; class Magnoliopsida; order Poales; family Poaceae; genus Oryza; species Oryza longistaminata. The sequence continues at coordinate 16,797,612 of CM020189.1, forward strand.
GCGCGGCGGAGACGCCGGGAACGACGGAGACGAACGGCAGGGGACGACTTCGGCGGCGATCCTTGGACGAAGGCAGAGCGGCCGGCCAAGCTTGACGACGCGGAGCCGAGGACGAAGACACGACGGGGCTGCAGCGGCCCTTGACGAACGCGGACGACGGACGAGAACGGCTGACGGAGGGACGAACGCCACGACGACCGGAGAACGACGAGAGGACGACGACGCGACGACCGGGCCGGCGAGGAGGCGACGAGGGCAGCCGGCAGCGCTGCACGGAGGAGGACGGCGTGGAACGCCGCAGCGATGCACGACGGGCAGCGCGCCGACGACGAGCCGGCGACGACGGACGTCGACGACGAGAACGAACGAGACGACGACGATGGACGCGGAGGGGTTTGGAGGGGGCGAGGCCGAGGGCGACCTTGCCGCTGCGATCGGAGGGGAGATGGCGACGTGGACGCGCACGGCACGGCGGAAGGGCTGCCGGAGGAGACGCGAGAGGAGGAGGAGAGGCCGGCGCGGGGGCGGCGGTGTTCCGGCGAAACAGCGACGCGTGACTGGCCGGGAAGAGGATGGCGCGGCGGCGGAGAGCAGCGACGACGAGCCGACGCTCCGGCAAAGCGCACAGCGGCTGGAGGGGGTACAGTGGGGCAACACCGCTGCCGCGAGGACGCTCCTCGGGTCCCCGGCGAAACGGAGGGCAGGCCGGGAGAGGGGACACCTGCGAGGCCGAGGAGGGGGGCGACGCAGCCGCCGCAGCGGGCGAGGCGGAAGGCGGCTGGAGGGGGCGGCGCCGAGGAAGAGAAGGAGGACGGCGGGGAGAGGTGGGCGGCCACGGGGAAGCCGGGAGGGCTAAAACGAGAGAACGACGGAGGGGGTTCCATTTTATAGGAAGGAGAGGAGCCGGCACGGGAGGAGCGGGGAACGCGGCGGAAAGCGGCCGGCGGCCATGGAAAGGGCCGGGAGCGTGGCCGTTCCGGGCGTGGGGGCGCCATTCAAGGGGAATTAAGGGGAAAGAGAGAGGAGGAAGGGGATTAATCCCCCCTAATCAATTTGGAAAGAACTGTGATTCGGGCGGATTTGGAGGAGGAAGGCGCTAGGTTTCACGGGAGAGAGAGAGAGGACGCGGGGGAGGAAGAGACGACCTGGCGCGTGGGCCCACGCGGGCCGCGTCAGCGCGCGGCCGCGCGCACGCACGCCGCGCACGGGAGGCTGGGCGCCTCGGCTTGGGCCGGAGGCGGCCCAGGAGGGAGGAGGGAGAGGCAGCCCGGGAGGGAGAGGGAGGAGGAGGGAGTGGGCCGGAGGGGGAGGCCCAGAGAAGGAGGGAGAGAAGGAGAGGGAGAGAAAGAGAGGGAGGAAGAGAGAACTTTGGGCGGGAACTTGGCCCAAAGGAGGAAGAGGATATTTTTTAGTTTTTCTTTTTAATAACTTTGTTAATTGTTTTTGTTGCTTAATAATTATTTCCGGTGCTCTGAAAATTCAAGTAAAATTTGAGGGCTCATTTTAGACCAAGGAGAATTTAAACAAATTCTCCGGGCCACATTCGAATTTTTCTTGTACGTATTTTAGTGTTTGCCAATTTCTTTTCGAATTTTAATTAATTCTATTATTCCTTTTAGAGAATGATTTTTAATTCGGGATGAATTTATCAGGACGTGACAAAATATAATGTTTATATGCTTAATATGAATTGATGTAATTTGAGAGCTGGTCCATGTATGACTTTCATATAGAGTGGGTCAGAATTACGCAAGCTAACGTGAAAGCGAAATATAATTGCCACAATACATCATGTATACACTCTGGTTTTTCTTATATAGGATAGATCTAACTATTAGAAATAATGATTCCACCGTTTAAAAGGCATATAAGTATTCCAGAATATAGCTTAAAAATTATGGTCGATTTAATATCCAACATTATGCGAAGTGAACGTAGCTCAACCGGTTAGGTTCGTTGTAATGGAATTTGCCCACTCGGGTTAATGTCCCAGACTTAACAAATTCTTTCAGTAGTACGGTGACGTACCCATCGACAGCGAGACGTACGTAGTGACTTCGTCAATCTTAATATATATCACCCTAGTCTCTCGGAAGTACTCATAGGGGTATATGCATGTGTGCGTTCATAGATGTGAGTGTATGCGCGTTGTGAGCGCCGTGTTGTACTTTGTACTAAAAAAATTAAAGATTATTTATGTTCTCTTTTAGTTTAATAGATAAAACAATAGGGAGGGACGCAGTGTTGTGTAGATGTGAGAGTGAGGAGGAGGTGGAGATTTTATTTTTCTAATTTTCTCAAATGATTTAAGTGAAAGCCGATGATGGGGTTTGTACATGCCCAGATAATTTTTTTTCTCAATCCGGTGAATAGTAGTACGTATGGCACATTTGAGATATTTTTTTCACTTTTTTGGGTGAACAGTACATATGTACGTGTAACTCGTAGCAATTAGGTGGACCCGGGTAGGGCTAATCCTTCTTTTTTTTCAATCGTAATTACATTTTTTTTCCTTTTTTTAAGTGAGTAGCAAAGTACGGAAGTACATATATAACGTACAACTATTCACGCGATTTTTTTTATTCGAGTAGGTTAGATGTATTTTAAATAAATCTAATCTAATAATTAAAAATAGTGGGTCCCACCATATAAATGATTGCATGTTTTTTCTCACAATTCATAAGGTTCTCTAATTTATTAGGAGCACCACGTGGGGATAGAACCGTTCGTAGACG
>CM020189.1:16800371-16813107 GCA_009805545.1 Oryza longistaminata
GACGATACACTATTTCTCATCGACATTTAAATTACAGAAAACCTAGACAACGATATCCCGTTGGAACGGGATACCCTTCTTATGAGACAGTACCTACCTGATACCTGTTGTGGTACCCACTGCATGGTACTCGATACCTGTGATACCTGTTACCCGGTACCTATGATACCTAGAACCTGATACATGTGATACTCATGTCAAGAGAATAGTTAATATGTCTATCCCATTGCAACGGGATCCCGTTTTGTAGCAGTCCTCTTTCAACTAACCACCAGCAGTAGTAACATCCAGATCCATTCATTATTCCCACCTGGTTCTAATCTTGTCCGTATGGCTGAATTCATAGGAGAGTGCCACGCTGCCATCCATCCTCGTAAGCACGAACGTCTCCACCAGCACGTAGCATTCAAACTTGTCCCATTGGCGCCCCTGCAAACCCTCCACGTCACACCTCTCCACCCTCTCGATCCTCTCCTCCTCGTCGCCGGCGACCCACCCTCCCCGCTCCAGCTCCCACCTCATCCTCTCCCACACCACCACGTTCAGCCCCAACGCTCGTCGTCCCACCGCCGCCAACGCCGTCGTCGCGGCCGGTCGGAACCACTTCACCCCGTCGGCGCCGACCTCCTCTTCCTGCGCCGGGTAGGTGCCACCCAGCCGTGGCTCCGACCGCCGCACCGTCGCCGTCACCATGACTTGCGCCGGCGCCGGCGTCTCGCGGGTGCAGCTGTAGATCTGCTTCCAGCTCTGCTCCAGCGTCATCCTGTAGAACATGCACCGCCGGACCAGGTCCTTCCTGACCCGCCGCCGCTCGTCGTCGTCGACCCTGACGAAGATGAACGGGACGTACCATCTGCCGACGACGACGACGACGGGGGACGGGGACGTGCTGCCGCCGCCGCCGCCGAGGTCCGGCGTACGGCGGCGGAGGGGCACGTCCACCCCGTTGGCGTCGTCGGCGAGGTCGTACTTGGACGACTCCGTGCTCACCTTCCAGCCCTTCCTCCTCAGGTACTCCGGCGGGATGCCGCCCGCCACCACCGCGCCTGCGGTGAAGCGCCTCGTACGTGGCAGAGGCTGCACCTCCACCTGCTGGTAGAGGTCGTCGTGTTTGAACGGCCTCGGCGGGACGTCGTTGACGCAGGTGCAGAAGCAGCACGTCGTCTTGTCCTCCTCCCTCGAGCACGCCGACACCCTCCTGCGCCCGCACGATTAAATAATTAAGCCTTCCATCCTAAAATATAGTAGGAGCCTGTTTGGATATATGGACTAAAATTTAGTTTGTCATGTCATATGTTGGGACACTAATTACAAATATTAAACGTAGACTAGTGACAAAACTCATTTCATAACCCTGAACTAATTCACGAGACAAATCTATTAAGCCTAATTAATCTATGAGTAGCATATGTGATGCTACAGTAAGCATGTGCTAATTATGTATTAATTAAGCTTAAAAAATTTATCTCGCGAATTAGCTCTCATTCATGCAATTAGTTTTTGTAAGTAGTCTATATTTAATACTCTAAATTAGTGTCAAATATCCGATGTGATAGTCCCTGTATCCAAACACCACCTAAATATATCTAAGATAGGATTGTAAATCTGAACCTATCTAACTACAGACTCGTATTGTAATGAAGGGTGAGGGTACTTCTTCCTTTTATATTATAAGACGTTTTGACTTCTTTTCTAGTTAAACTTAGTTAGGTTTGATTAAGTTTATCGAAAAAATTTAGCAATATTTACAACATCATATTAGTTTATTGAATATATATTTTTATGATACATTTTTTTATTGATAATATTATTATTCTTCCTATAAATTTGATCAAAGTTTTATTTTAGAAATAACTAACAAAATGAAGTAAAAACGATTGACTTATAATGTGATGAAACGGAGAGAGTAAGTATTGTGGGCTATACATTTATCAGGACAAGAAGAATCACTAATCAACCAAAAATCCGTTTAAATTGGTATATTCGACAGGAGAGTAGGGATCTGTTGGAGCTGTTTTTCAGACTAAAATCTCTCAAAATCAGCTTTAGAAATGAGATAGGTGGACTGTCGGTGATGCTCTAACCGGTAAGGCCAGCTATACCTAGCTGGCTAACGTACCCGACGTTCTTGCCGTCCGTGCGGACGACGTAGTAGCGGCGGGATGACAAGGGAAGGCCGACGACGGGGATGAACATGACGTTGTCGGTTTCCGTGGTCGTCCTCATGCCCGGACCTCCGCCGGAGTCAACACCTAACAATTGGCCTACAATCCCCGTCACAACTTCGACGCCCGTCTCTGCAGGATGAGGGGCGGACCGCAGTACATTTTCTTCAAATTTTCCAATTTTAATGATTGAATTTTTTTCTCAGGACGATACACTATTTCTCATCGACATTTAAATTAACCACCAGCAGTAGTACGATATCCCGTTGGAACGGGATACCCTTCTTATGAGACAGTACCTACCTGATACCTGTTGTGGTACCCACTGCATGGTACTCGATACCTGTGATACCTGTTACCCGGTACCTATGATACCTAGAACCTGATACATGTGATACTCATGTCAAGAGAATAGTTAATATGTCTATCCCATTGCAACGGGATCCCGTTTTGTAGCAGTCCTCTTTCAACTAACCACCAGCAGTAGTAACATTCCAGATCCATTCATTATTCCCACCTGGTTCTAATCTTGTCCGTATGGCTGAACTGATAGGACAGTGCCACGCTGCCATCCATCCTCGTGAGCACGAACGTCTCCACCAGCATGTAGCATTCAAACTTGTCCCACTGCCCCTGCAAACCCTCCACGTCACACCTCTCCACCCTCTCGATCCTCTCCTCCTCGTCGCCGGCGACCCACCCTCCCCGCTCCAGCTCCCACCTCATCCTCTCCCACACCACCACGTTCAGCCCCAACGCTCGTCGTCCCACCGCCGCCAACGCCGTCGTCGCGGCCGGTCGGAACCACTTCACCCCGTCGGCGCCGACCTCCTCTTCCTGCGCCGGGTAGGTGCCACCCAGCCGCGGCTCCGACCGCCGCACCGTCGCCGTCACCATGACTTGCGCCGGCGCCGGCGTCTCGCGGGTGCAGCTGTAGATCTGCTTCCAGCTCTGCTCCAGCGTCATCCTGTAGAACATGCACCGCCGGACCAGGTCCTTCCTGACCCGCCGCCGCTCGTCCACAGCTGATGGACGCAGCTCCCAGCGCCTCCGTCTCCGTTGTCAGCTGGACACAGCATACTCCTAGACACTTTTTGCTGTTGTTTCTTTTCTTTCCATAGAGTACATGTGCATTCTTTTTTTTAGTGTAGTAGTTGCAGGCTGGTAATGGTGCAGGCAGCAAACTCATTTCATTGACATGTGTGGGTGTGTCTGTATTTGTATATGGGCATGTTTCCAAATTTACAAGAGTTTAAGTAAGTATTTATATTTTTATTATATATATATAGACGTATCCCCGTATCCATGTTTTTCAAAAAATACCGTATCCCCGTATCGACGTATCGCGTATCCGTATCCGTATCCCCGTATCTAGGTAACATAGGCCAGGAGAAGGCCGCTGGAAAGGAATGAAGCGTGAGGCCGTATCGGATACGTACGCACGGGTATATGAAAATTTTTGACGGACGAACTAATTTTTGGCTGGAAGTCAATTTTATTTTTTAAGTAGGTAATGATAAAGATTTGCAAACATAAGGCTGCAGTACATTTTCTTCAAATTTTCCAATTTTAATGATTGAATTTTTTTCTCAGGACGATACACTATTTCTCATCGACATTTAAATTAACCACCAGCAGTAGTAGCACCCAGATCCATTCATTATTCCCACCTGGTTCTAATCTTGTCCGTATGGCTGAACTGATAGGACAGTGCCACGCTGCCATCCATCCTCGTGAGCACGAACGTCTCCACCAGCATGTAGCATTCAAACTTGTCCCACTGCCCCTGCAAACCCTCCACGTCACACCTCTCCACCCTCTCGATCCTCTCCTCCTCGTCGCCGGCGACCCACCCTCCCCGCTCCAGCTCCCACCTCATCCTCTCCCACACCACCACGTTCAGCCCCAACGCTCGTCGTCCCACCGCCGCCGCCGCCGCCGTCGTCGCGGCCGGTCGGAACCACTTCACCCCGTCGGCGCCGACCTCCTCTTCCTGCGCCGGGTAGGTGCCACCCAGCCGTGGCTCCGACCGCCGCACCGTCGCCGTCACCATGACTTGCGCCGGCGCCGGCGTCTCGCGGGTGCAGCTGTAGATCTGCTTCCAGCTCTGCTCATGCCCGGACCTCCGCCGGAGTCAACACCTAACAATTGGCCTACAATCCCCGTCACAACTTCGACGCCCGTCTCTGCAGGATGAGGGGCGGACCTGTACGAGAGCGCCAGCTGCCGGCTCTGCGGGAGGGGGAGGGCGTCGTACCTCTGCTTGTCCGGGCACAGGCCGCAGCAGCACACGGCGGCGCGCTCCGCGGCCGCCTCGTCCACCACCACCAGGAACCCCGAACACGGGCCTTCCGGCGGCGCCTCCGCCATGGCCGCCGGGTTTTGGTCCAGGTATTGCGACAACCGCCTCGTGACGTACATATTGTTTTTCTTTTATTATTGTTATATCTGTACTCGACCCTCCTCCTTCACTCAGCTCCCCGTTGATTTATAAGCCTCGCCTAGGAGTAGCCGCCATGTTGGTGTTAAAGTAAATGATCAAATTGATAATAATTTTTAAACTTATAAAGGTATTAGGCAAGGTGATCCTTTATCTCTAATCCTCTTAAATATAGTAGTGGATATGCTTGCTTTATTAATCAAGAGAGCTAAAGAAGCTGGGACTCTTGAGGGGGTTGTCCCTCACTTGGTGGATGATGGTTTGTTCCCCATTATTCACAATTCAAGAACCTATATTTAAAAAAGTGCTTTTAACTTTCAAGAGGCCTGACCAAAAATAGGAATCACCATGTTTTCTATCAACTTGGGTTATATACTGATTATAGAGATACTTTCTCTTCAATAAAGTTTGCCATACACCTTCCTTATTTATCAACTTAAACAACCACTTACACAAAAGACACTTATTTTGTATTTCCAAATTATGAATCCCCAGACCACCCTGATCTTTGGGCTGACAAACGATATCCTATATAGTAAGTCTGTACTTCTTTTTATGATCATCTCCTTGCCAAAAGAAACGTGATATATAATAATCAATCTTTTGAAGAACACCTTTCAGAATCTCAAAAAATGATAACATAAACATAGTTAAGCTTGAAAGTACAGAGTTAATCAAAACCAGTCTACCCCAAACAGACATATGCTTACCTTTCCAACTACTTAGTTTTTTCTCAATTCTTTGCTCAATGACTTTCCAATCTTTATTACTCAATTTTCTAAAATGCATTGGAATACCAAGGTATTTGACAGGAAAGGAACCTAACTTACAACAAAAAATATTTGAATACTGATCATAGAACTCGCTAGCTTGACCAAAACAAAATAATTCACTTTTGTGAAAATTTATTTTCAGGCCAGATAACTTTTCAAACACAGATAAAATCAATTTCAGATTCTTTGCTTGTTGTAAGTCATGCTCCAAAAAAAATGATAGTATCATCTACATACTGTAAAATAGACAAACCATCATCCACCAATTGAGGGACAACCCCCTCAAGAGTCCCAGTTTCTTTAGCCCTCTTGATTAATAAAGCAAGCATATCCGCTACTATATTAAAGAGGATTGGAGATGAAGGATCACCTTGCCTAAGACTTTTATAAGTTTGAAAATTATTACCAATTTGATCATTTACTTTAACACCAACATGACCCCCTTCATATATGCAGGTAATTTTCAGGGCAACATATTGGCTCCGATTTTGGGCACAGCTGCAAAAATGTGATGAAGATGGAGAGCTCTTGAAGGTTGCATGCCGTAACCTTGAGACGACGGTTATGCAACTTTTTGCCAACCATGGATGGAGGTTCACAAATAGACTTGAATAATTGTGTGTTCCTTATCTTGGTCTGGTCACTTTTATAATGTTTAGGTGTGTTTAATTCTATTTGAACTACACTCTTTGTTCGAGTGTTAGATTGTAATAATTGGCTGTAACTCTGTTGAGCAAAGGCCGGGATGTTACCTATTCCATTATTAAAAAAAAAGGAGTAGCCCAACTAGCCGTTTTGATCATATTTTCTTTTTGCATCCCCACCAACCATCCTAAAATATACTTGTTAACAAGCTAGAAGTCTTGATTTTTTTTTGTTACATCTCTCCCTTCACGTAAGCTTATGGTAGGCTTATAGCTCACTATTATCCTTGCGCGATCTATTGCTCAGCAAGGATAAAGTGAGCTATAAGCCTACCATAAGCTTATGTGGAGGAGCATGTAAAAAAAAACAAGAGTGTTGACTCTTATGCAAGAGCTAGCTTAACCCAAACTTCTAGGCAAATACATTAAATGTATAAGTGAGAGACAGAGAGAGTAGAAGAAAATTGTAACCAACCTTGTAGCTAATCTATTATATATGTTAGCTTCAAGATAGCTTAATAGTAGGAAGTGAGCTCTACTATTGTCCCTGCTCTAAGAAGGTAGCCCCCGTATTGCGTGGGCATGTATGTTAGATTGCGGTTTGAAAAACTTATACTCCCTCCGTTCCAAAATATAAGGCATAACCACCCTTAACCCAAAGACCAAGAAATAATTATTATCATCTTAAGTTTGAATCATCCTAATAAATATAATCATGCATCCAATAGGATTTGATAACATGAGAGTGGAGGATTTAAAAAAATAATAATTTAATAGAGAAGATGTCATAGTGAATTGCATGTTTGCATGCATGCCTTATATTATGGAATATCTAAGAAAAGTGGTTGTGCCTTATATTATGAAATGGAGGGAGTATAAACGGAATATCAACTGGATGACACTGCCATGTTTCAAAAGTACTATTTATCCATATTTTTTCTCATCGGCATTGATTAGATAATTTTTTTCAAGCTATTTGTTAGCTTTTAAAATATATAATATTTACTTCATTCGTATAAACAATTATCTATAGCCCGTATAAACATTTGCCATGTTCCAAAAGTATCTATTCAGTTTGTTTGGAAAACATGTCGAACAAATTAAACGAAAATTAAAAGTAAAAGGTTTTGTCTTGTTTAATTGAATATTTAGTGGCATTTTTTAACAAATCATAAAGAACTATTATTGTTGGTAAACATGTCATATTTGTACCGTCAAGTTAATCCTCTTTTTAGTTGGTTCAGATTCATGCAAGTTGTTACATACTTACATATAAATTAACAAAGATATATAGTAGATCCTCACTAGTTTATAATATATGTGATCAATAGTATCTTTTCTAAAAGAAAATATAGTCAACGTGAGTCCAAAAATTTAAATTTAATAGTAAAAAATAAAACGTTTCAACCAATTGTATATATACTGCTACCTTAGTGTGGCTTAATACGTGGACAAACTCATAATACTATGGTGATAGATGCAAGGCTATTAATATGTAAGGGTTTAAAAATTATTATAAAAGTGGAACATGGAATGGTTAGTCCAATTTTAGTGAAAAGTACAAACTTATTTGATTTTTTCCAAATAGTTCAATTTAGTTCCTATTGATATTTTATATTTTATATTTTATTTTATACCAGTTCAAAATATAAGGGTTATGGACCTTTAAATTTTTGGTTTAATTCTGAATAGAGCAATAGTTAGATTAGAAATCAGATGTGCAGCTTAAAAATATGTAATCTTTAATAATATTATTGATTATTTCTCGCTATAAAAAAGGAAGGGGTCGACTTGAGGTGAGAGGGAAGGGGCGGATATGACTAGTCAAACATTATAGGACAGATGAATTGAGTGAGAGAGAAGAAGAGAAAATAGAAGGGGACAAAGTACGCGCACATATAATTATTTTTTTACACATCAACTGGATTAGGGCTATTACCTATCAAGGGGCCTGAACCAGTATAATCTTCGTCTTTTGTTTGCTTGATGTCGTATTACATGGACCCTTGTACCAACGTATCCCAATACCCTCTATATCCGGTTTACGGGTATCACCCGTCGACATATACAATGATAAAATATATATCGTTACTATTCACAATTTTATAATTGTTTGAATGGCATATAAAAGTCAGATAATATAACCTCAAATATGGGTTTTAAATGTAAAATAATCAAAATACATAAGAAAAATATTACTCGTATGATTTAGGGGATCCCATGATTGAGATGTTATAGCTGCTTATTTTTTTCGTGTAACTCTTGCTTTCTAACTTATATATTTTGGGAACATTACTCATAGCTATTTTATTTTAGATTTTATGATTGTAGATATAATTTAATTCTTATGAAGTTATGCACAATGATAGAGTCTACAATATTATTATTTCATTTTTTTGTAATTGCTTCAACGGTACGCAAAAGTCTGGAAATATAATCCAAAGTGTCATTTTTTTCTCAAAGTTGAATTATTGTGGAAATTTGGTCTTTGCCTGTAGATTTAGTCATAAAATACTTTTAAGATATAAGCGAATTAAAACTTAGTTGTATGATTTAGATGTTATAGTTGTTGAATTGTTTAACACAAAAGGTTTATTTTCTAACTAATAAAGTATTTATGATAATAGGAGAAGAAATATGTGCAAAATAAATTAAGGGATCCAGATCCTCTGAAGTACTATCCTTAAAAGAAACGTACGTGCAAGCCCAAGGTGGACCCGGTTTGGAGGTTAGGCAGTTTTTTTAAGATAAATTCGCATGGTGGTAAATAATGGGTCCACCTAATTTAAAGAAAATTAATGGCTAGAGAATTTTTAGAAATTTTTTCTAATTTATTATAGTGCCACGTAACGGTTTAGGAGCGTCTGTAAAATGTCATATGACGATTTAAGAGCGTTTGTAGGAAGTTTAATAGGCCTTTATGATATAATGGATAGATAGATTCTGTCAACGTATTTAGATAAATCTTTTGGATATATCTTTTGTTTGTTTAGGTTGGCAGTTAGGATTAGATTTTTTTTTAGACAAAGGAATAATGTATGTGTCCTATCGGTAGCTGGGTGACTGTGTTTGGAGGTGCGTGTTGGGAACTCATCTCCCATGTATGGAAAACAGAGCGGTTCATTAGCGCGTGATTAATTAAGTATTAGCTTTTTTTCTAAAAAATAGATCGATGTGATTTTTTAAACAAATTTTGTATAAAAACTTTTTGCGAAAAACATACCGTTTAGCAGTTTGAAAAGCGTGCACACGGAAAATGAGAGAGGAGTGTTGGGAACTGCTCTTGCAAACATACCCAGCTTGGTCTATGAGTCAGACAGTTGGGTTACTGTGCATTCATATACTTGGTCGTGGCCGCATTCGTCTGCTTGGTCGATCAGTCACACAGTTGGGTTACTGTACATGTGTATGCAGACCGACGAGTTGCCAACTTGGTCGATCAGTCACGGGTTACTGTACATGCATATCCAGACTCGCGACTGCATCCCTCTGCTTGGTCAATCAGTCACACGTGTACTCAATTATTCATATGCCGACCGACGAGTTGGCAACTTGGGGTTACTTTGTACTCAATTATTTATTACTCAATTATTTATTAATTAGGTTCCTATCACGTCGGATGTTTGAACGTTAATTTAAAATATTAAATGTAGAGTAATTACAAAATTTATTCTATAATTTTGGACTAATTCACGAGACGAATCTAATAAAATTAATCCATGATTAGCCTATGTGATGCTACAATAAATATTTTCTAATTATAGATTAATTAGGTTTAAAAAATTCGTCTCGCGAATTAGCTCTCATTTATGTAAATAGTTTTATTATTAATTTATATTTAACACTTCAAATTATTATCAAACATCCGACACACTCACGTGTATTTGTCAGCTACTGTAATAATCAAGCCACTTGGGGGGCATGTTGAATAGCAGATCACCACGAAGCTGCAAAGGACGACGCAGACCGACCAAACTTAATTAGGGTGTGTTTAGGCCTTGTTTAGTTCGCTAAAAAAAACTTTTTGGTGTCATATCGGATGTTTGACCGGATGTCGGAAGGGGTTTTCGGACACGAATCTTTTACGCCTAATTATCCGTCATTAGCATAAGTGAGTTACTGTAGCACTTATAACTAATCTATACCTATACCTATACTAATCGGACACTTTATAGGAGCTCTCACGTTAACCAGAAAAATCTGACAGTTGATTAGATTAATCTCATCATGATGACGGTAGATGAAAGATCTCACCTAACAGGCCAATTTCAAAGGCCCAATCAATCCGAATACCAATCTCAACTTACGTGATACGATCTCATCTCTTTTTTTAGATATGATTGGATCTCATATCGTCAATGTTGAGGCGTCGACCTCCTTAGAGTTCGCCTGTTGCTCGGTGACGCTCCGCGTCGAGAACCGCTTCAAAGCGCAATCAAGAAAAAAGAGAGGCAATGCGAAGGGAGCATAGCTCAACTGGCTAGGTTCCTTGTGGTGGAACCAGTCCACCCGGGTTCAAATTCTAGATTTGACACGGGTGCTCGCATTTACGGCTAATTATTCTTTCAGTGGTAGGCGACGTATCCGTCGACAGCGAGGCGTCTGTGGTGACTTCGTCAATCTCAAGATATGCCGGCCCAGTCTTCCGGAGGTGCTCATAGGGGTAGGGTGTGCGTGTATGCGTTCATAGGGGTGAGTGTGCGCACGTTGTGAGCGCCTGCGTTTGTACTGTCACTACTACAAAAGTGATTTTTCTCTACGAGACCCCATGATTTTTTGCAAACGGATCATAACTAGTGGCGTTTGCAAAAATCGATGGCCATTTTTGCATGCGGCCCCTTAAGTGGCCCGTATGGAAAAATCGATTTTCCCATACGGGCCTCTTAAGAGGGCCGCATGCAAAAATGAGCTCATTTTTGGGAGAGATGAGGCAAGCCAAACAGGAGATCGAGCCGTTGGTGACGGGGAAGACATGAAATAGAAGAATTTATTACTGACACCGGTCTAACTAACGGATCAATTGCTAGGAGTTGAACCAATAGAAAAGGCGGAATTGAAATACATGTACGAACTCGGTAAACCGCTTGTCAAGCCCGAGCTGGTGCAGTCCCTACCACACAAAATGTACAAGTTCCATCAGCTGTACATGGAGATGAGCGCCACCGGTAGAGAGATGATCGGAGCGAGGATCAGGGACCCGGACTTCTTGCAAGGAGAAGACATTCTCTGGATCAATTTCAAGGGAATCTACAAACTATACCAGCTGGACGCCCTCGACGTCTCTATTATGAGTTGCTGGATTTTGTAAGTATATCGTTCAGTTATATTTCTTAATTACTACGTCTCCTTTAATTAATTAGGTCCTTGTATATAAGTAGACTATATAAAATAAAATACTCCCTTTTATCGTTGTAGAATGGAGATTCAAAGGGCCCGACGGCGGAGGGTTTTCAATACTGGATTCATCGACCCTCGGAGAGTAACGTCGCAATGCTCGACCAATATCCGCAAGAGACAGAGGACAATCTCGTCCATCTCCTGAAGGCGCAGCATTACAAGACGTTCATACTGTTGCCGTACAACACAGAGTTAGTTTAATTTTTCTGTCTTCCTACATACCAAATTTCATTCCCGTATGAACTGCTAAGTGTTTCATATGTAATGCATCCCACGCACATTGCAGATTCCACTAGGTGCTTTTACTCTTCGACCTGTCGGCCTGCACCGTCAACGTATATGACTCAATGGATAAAAAAGAGTCTACGTTTGATAAGGTTTCGAACTTATAGCAGGTATTGTCATAAGTTCCTCTGTTAACTAAGAAAATTCTTGTTATGTTAATTATTTCTACTACGAATCATATCTTTAACTCCATGTAGGACTTGGTATCGGTTCCGTCATTTGGTCCGCGGCAACTGGAGAGAAAGACTTAGGCGGAGGTTCAAATTTCCTATGAGTAACATGCTCTACATTTATATTTCTCCGATTCAAATTAATACATACAAGTGTATATTAATTAGATCTCACGCCGTTAATTTGTCATTTATTTGTAGTGCGCAAAGCAAAAGCAGGGAACTAACTTGTGCGGCTACTACGTGGTCGAGTATTGCCACTGCCTTGCAGACCAAATCATCACCACAAGAGAGCTCGATGTACGTACAAATAAATTCAAAATTTCATTACGTAACGATTTCTTATTTAATTACTAATCAATTTCATACATTCATATAGTTTATTCGCATGAGGGATAACCTGACCACACACAAGGAATTTATCGCGGCGGTTCAAGAACAACTCATGGGATTCATCAACGAAGAAATCCTTGATCCCAAGGATGAATTCTACTACGATGGAAACACAATTCACCGGTCCTTAGCTTCTGAGCTAGCGACTACTACTACGTCGAAATCGTAGCTAGCTAGGACATATAATGGATTGTAATTAATACATGACTACATATGTTTCTATATGCATGTGTACACATTTTCTATAATGTAATATATTTTTGGTCATATATATATATATATATATATATATATATATATATATATATATATATATATATGCATTTGCATAACATATATATATGTATAAATACATATATATTATGCATGTACATATGTACTGAACCATATATACATATAATATAATATAATATTATATATATATATATATATATATATATATATATTATTTATAATGTATTGAAACATA
>CM020189.1:16813132-16840951 GCA_009805545.1 Oryza longistaminata
TATATATATATAAACCATGCAGCAACAGGGCCATGCAAAAAAAAAAGGTCAGCTCGCACCAACCGGGACTAAAGATCGATCGTTAGTCCCGGTTATTTCACCCGGGACTAAAGATAGCGATCTTTAGTCCCGGATTGGTACTCCCGGTTTGAAAACTGGGACTACGAAGGGTTTCTCCACCAGTGTGGAGTCAGTCAGAGCTTCAATTGTTACTTTTAATTTTCAATTAGATGGTTCTTAACATGTTCCCGATCTGGACTGATGACGCTCTCTTCGGCATCTTCGGCAGCGATGCCATGGCATGACGTTCGTCTATACAACTAATCTAACCTGTGTTGGCCTGGTTTGCACGTACCGCAGCGGCGCAGCGATCAACTATAAGGGTGTGTTTGCAATCCCATGTTCCCAACCCCTCTCTCTCGTTTTCCACGCGCACGCTTTTCAAACTGCTAAATGGTGTGTTTTTTGCAAAAAGTTTCTATACGAAAGTTGCTTAAAAAAATCAAATTAATCCATTTTTGAAAAAAAAATCACCAAATACTTAATTAATCATGTGCTAATGGACCGCTCCGTTTTCCGTGATCACTATTCCGGATGGGAACAGCTTCTAGCGAACACAGCCAGTAGATTATATTGAGCAACACGATCTAATGCCAAAGGACCAGACCTTCAAGTACGAAGTAAGCAGCACGCAACAAGTATGTTTTTTCTAATCTTTCTTTACGTTTTGTTGCCTCTATGTACAGCTTGGTTGTATCTCCTAAACCTATGTTTCAACCAGCCTCATTCTTTCCACTAATTAATACTACAGCATACCAACATCGGCTATTCACTTTTAGTTGTAATGTAAAGGCAACACTAAGGAGTTATTTTACACTAACAACAATGTAATATGTGGAGATTAATCAAGTGCAGGCACGCAACGGCAATAGTTTTAAAATTATTAAATCATGACAATATATAATCAGGACTCCAAAGTGAGTGCACCACACTAATTATTACTCCCTCCATCCACAAAAGTTAGACATTTCACATTCGAGTTTTTCTAAATAAGTTATTCCTATTCGTAGTCTTTATGCATTCAAGACTTAAATGAAGAGATAAATTAAATATTTGATTAGAATCCAATGAGTCATCTAAATACTCATTGGTTGCATGCTTGTATTCACTCATTGATTTTGTAACATCGAAGATAATTTAATTTCTCCTTGGTCTTGGTGATAAAAGTAATATTTGTAACTTTTGTGGATGGAAGGAGTAATTATGAATTTCAAAATTATTAAATCATTAATAATTAAAATTAAAACTCGAATCTTTGTGCAACATTTGGAATTACTGAATCGTGAAAAGAAAAGAAATTCAGACTCTAGACCTAATACAATTTGGTACAAATACACATTAATTCTTTTTAAAAAAAATCGGAACTCTAACAATAGTACAAACTAGCATTTTTAACATTCAAAATTTGAATTGTTAAATTGAGAACCTTGAAGTACCAGAAATATATATATATATAATAGCCCGTGCATCATACAGGTTGGCAGCATGATAAATTGATACATCATATAAAAAATTCAGGTCAATAAGTTCAGGCCATTAATAGTACAAAGGATCAGTCTACATTGCACAATTTTTATCCGTAGTAGAATATCATCCAGTTAACAATGACACAAAAACTGAGCTTCTCAAACGATAGCAAAGTTCAGAACATCAATACTAGCAAAACCAAAACATAGCTTTTTTTATTAAATGCATTGGCGCCTTTTTTCAACAGAATGAATTGGGGTTTTTCCCAATAGAATGAGTAGCAAAACATACCCCCTATCTGGTATGTTTTCAGATCACTATAGTTTGTACAGTTAAATAATTAAAACTTATTGCCTATCACGATAACATTGTTAATAAAACTATATATATAATTGTAATAGTTTTGCTCTTGATACAATAAGGTTGTAAAAACAACTTTATTAATTATTAACTATGTATATATGTAACTCATACCAATATAGTGACCGTAGATATGTACCAAAGAATTTGTGTTAAATAAACATCAAAGTAGAAGTACCAAGGATTGTGTAGTTATAATTTTTATAGAATTTAATAATGTTAGAATTCAAAATTAATGAATATGGAGTCCGACCTATATCTCTATGTAACATCCCGGGTATTTAGCTATAGTCTTAGTCATGCTAATGACTTGATTACACTGGCTGAGAGCGGTGTTGATTGAGCCACGATGCTAGCTAGGACCTATAAATATATTGATTGTTGTTCTATTCTGGATATTAAATGGTTTCTTGATCGTTTCCTTGTCATTTATTCATTTAGTCATATCCATATGTATCATTGATTTATTATTTGTTAGACTAAACCTGGTGAGGAGCGGGATAATTTAGTTTTGGTTAAACTATAGTGTAGATTAGTCGTCACGAAGCGAGGTACACATGTGCACAGTAGAAATCATAGTTCTTCATTTACAATTTACAATTTACAGTACAGGTCTGCATACATGCATGCATATATTTATACATTAAAAGTTTTATACAGTATGCATTTCATATATTGTACAAATACATTAGCTGAGAACATATCGTGTAATTAGTGATATTTCAAAAAGAGACCCTGTGTTATAGAACAAATTACAAACCAGTCCCTAAACTAAGGGTAATCTCCAAAATTTCCAAGAATTAAAAGGGACCCGAATGAATATATACTAAATATCCTATATCTCACAAAATCTCCATCTGTTAGAAATGAGTGAGGAGCCTCAAAATTATTCCACCGAACATGCCCTGGTGTGTCAAAGCTAGCAGCAGCCATGTGGTCCAAGCAGGTGAATCACCAGCACCAAATGCACTGAGATAAAGCATAACAATGTGAATTATCCACAGTCTGGTAGAGCCAGCCTTGGTTGCAACGATAGACACCTAGCTACAGCTAGCAACTCCCAGTAGTACTACAGCAGCCATAGTAGTAGAGCATCTCCAACAACTTCTCTAAAACGGACTCTCCAAATGCCTATATAGCCAGCTCTCCAATTGATTTGGCAAGCCAAACTCATTTCACACTCCAACAGCCTCTCCATCTACCCTCTCCATTATGATCCTATGACAATTAGGGCCCACATGTCAGCCTCTACTATATATTTTTCTTGCTCTTTCTCCCCTTCTTCCCTCATCCCACTAGAACCATCCGCTGCAGAGGAGACAGGTCGGGCGGACCGCGCCGTCGTCGTCGCCGGGGGCCTCCTCGCCGTCGTCGCCGCGGGTGTCCTCCGCCGTGTCGTCGTCGTTGCGGGCGTCCTCCGCCGCGGTCGTCGTCGCTGGGCGTCCTCCGCCGCGTCGTCGTCGCTGCGGGCGTCCTCCGCCGCGTCGTCGTCGTCGCGGTGCGTCCGCCGCGCGTTCGTTGCCAGGGGTCTCCGCGCCGTCGTCGCCACGGGGCCTCCTCCGCCGCGCCGTCGTCGCCGGGGGCCTCCTCCGCGCCGTCGTCGCCGTGGCCTGTGGGCGTCCTCCCCGCCGTCGTCGCCGGGGCCTCCTCGCCGTCGTCGCGCGGGGTGTCCTCCGCCGTGCCGTCGTCGCTGCGGGCGTCCTCCGCCGCGTCGTCGTCGTCGGTGCCTCCGCCGCGCCGTCGTCGTCGGGTGCCTCCGCCGCGCCGTCGTTGCCGGGGGCCTCCTCGCCGTCATCGCCACAGGCGTCCTTCGCCGCGCCGTCGTCGCCGGGTGCCTCCTCCGCCGCGCCGTCGTCGCGGGGGCCTCCTCGCTGTCGTCGCCGCGGGCTCCGCGTGGGGATTCTGGGAGGGGGAATGAGGGGAGGAGGGGAAGGTGTGGGGTCCACGCGTGGGGCCACGATTGGAGAGCAGAATTTGGCTGGCCAAAGTTGGCCAGCGCGAGGCCGAGTTTAGCCAGCCGGATGGCTTGGCCATCCGGTTGGCTAGTCTGTTGGAGTAGCATTTTTGGTCTATATAATTGCTAAAATTTGGCTTGGAGAGTGGGATAAGGAGACTGTTGGAGATGCTCTAAGATCCCAGCAAGCAGCCTCGGCTGGAAATCAGTGGAGATTGGGAGAAAGAGAGATAACCAACTAAAAGTTCTACACCTCAACCACACCACAGCTCAACTATAGCATCCGTGGTCAAGCAACCAGAGAGAGGGACAGAGACAAGGGAGTAGGAGGTGAAGCAATGGTTGCTTGAGATTTAGAAGAAGCAAGAAACTCTGATCAATAAGCAAGATGGAGCAAAAATCAAGCAGGAGAATGAGCTTTAAGAGGAGGAAGAGAATCACCAGTACCAGATCAAGAAAGATAGCAAGAAGCAGTGAAGAAGTACCTGGAAAACAAGAGACAAGAGGACAAGTACCTGATTTACAAGTGGAGCAAGGGGTTTCAGCTCAAGCTCAGGAGGAAGCAAGGGATTTCATCTCAAAAAGGTGCCAAACAAACTCTAGGAGGAGTAGCAACCTGTAGCAGTTCCAGCAGGATGCCAAGAATTAGGATTAGCAAAGAAATTAATTAACAAAAAGGAAGATTAATTGAGGGAAGCTCAAGAGGATTCAGTAGGCCAGGAAATATCATCACCAAAATCAGAATACAGTTGAAGGTAAGATTGTTGAGTAGATAAATCAAGAAAAATTAAATGAAAACATGGCATCTACTTTGATCTGTGCATGCTCTAGTATGATTAGAAGTTATAGGTATGCATCTGCCTTCATTAGATATAAACAAGGCCATTCATGATTTAATAACAGAACAATTGCTGTTTATCTATTTGGAGAGCATCATGTGCATATAGACCTGGGATCAAGAAAGACTCATAAGTGAGATAGGCAAGGCATAAGTATTTTAATCTGAGCATATACTAGTATGTGTAGGAGTGTGTGACTGCATATACATCTTTGTGAAATTAAGCTTAAGCATTCTAGCTTTTTGAGGAAGACCAAAACCTGCACTTAAATCATAGTACATCATATGCGCTCGAGACATAGTTTTTATAAGTAATTGGACAATATAGTATCATCTTAAATTTAGTGGATTCTTAAAAAGGATAATTCAAGTATAGATCAGCTATCTCATTACATAGTTAACAGCAAGAATTATCTCTGATGATCTACAAGTGCATTTGAGTTAAGGATTATATCTGTATATAGTTCTTTAAATCAATGCTCAGTGAAGCCATCATAGGATAATTTTGTATGCATGCATAATTAGAAATAATTATTGCTCTATTTAACCTCAAGAGCTTAAGATAAGATTAATATTGTGCTAATATTTCAAGTTAAATAGGCAGAGCATAAATGGGTAGATAGTGATCTATTCTCAGTGTAGAAACTAAATTGAGCATCTAAGATACATTAGCAGAATCATAGGTATCAATAGTAGGTCAACTAAAAGAGTATAGCATATTTAGAGAAAAGAATGGCATCTATTAGTATGTACAAATATATTTGCAGTCTAAGTATATGCAATAGTGGTTTATGAAATTATCAGGAAACAATAAGGTATATCTGAATAAAAAACCATAACGTAGTTAGGTCATCTATGAGTCTGATTTCTCCCTGCATGAATAATTCAAATCAAGTAAATCATATAGAGGCAAGAGGCAGTACATATAGTCGGTAGCAGTAAATTAGTCAACATTTATTTGTATTCAAGATCAGGTCTCATGGGTTATATAATTCCATTATCTATAGCATATATAAGGACATAATTAAATTAGTGTGATTTTAATTTCAGTAATAAAATTTTTAGGTTTATTCATGTGAGCATTCATTCATCATGAGCATACATGCATCATCCAATCTAGTAAATCAATTGACCTAGAACCGTAGAACCAGTAACTACAAGCCATAGCATAGAGTCATCAAGTTGACCATTAGGATTAGTCTGCAAGTATCATCAGTGCATCACAACCATAAATCAGTAATGGATAAGGGGAAGAACAGTTTACCAAAGCAACACACTAGAGATCGGGGAGAAGGAGATAGAAGAGAGGAGTCGAGGTGGTAGCAGCGGCAGGGGCCTGGGAAACTTCCCTAAATCCTTATCTCGCCGGAGTTGGCCGCCGGTTGCATCTTAGGTTGAGGAGGCTGGAGGTTGAGGTTAGCTTAGGGGTAGATTCATGAGGAGCCACGGAACCAATTCAGGCCGGCAGCGGCTGCGGGGCAGCTGCCGGAGGCAGGGAACAGCGGCCGGCGTGAGGAGGAGCGGCGGCGCTGGGGAGAAGCGTGAGGGAGAGGAAGAGATCGAGAGAGAGAAGAGGAGGAAGGTGGGCTAGGTGGGTTATGTTTGGGACAATTGCATCCATGCCCTCGCTTTGAACCCCAACTGCTCTTTTACCTCTACTTTTTAGGGTTTGTATTTTTGCCCCATCTTTTTAATACGAACCCACCGTTTGCCCTCACTTTTAACCCTGTTAGATGGGTCCCACAGTTTTGGGTTAAAAAAGTACAAAGAGAAATAGAAAATTCTTTTTATGAAATATTAATTTACTGTTGTACCCTTGAGGCCTTGAGTGAATGGATAAGGTTCCAAGCCTTCACTGAGCTCAGGTCAACCACCCAATTCACTGAGCGCAGCGACGGCGGTGGTTTCGGCAGGAGGCGACGTTCCGGCGGCGGCGTGCGCGGCGACGGCGGCGGCGGCGGCTCCAGCGGAAGGCACGGCGATGGCGGCGGTTCCGGCGGGAGGCACGGCGACGACCTCGGCTCCAACGTGCGCTGTGACGGCGGTGGTTACGGCGGGAAGCATGGCGACGGCGGCCGCCGCGGTGAGGGCTGGCGCGCGGGCGGGCGACGAGAGCGTGCGCGGCGAGCGGCGGCGGCGGCGAGGGCGTGCACGCAGCGGCCGTCACTGCGGGAGGGAGGGCGAGCGACGGCGGCGGCCGCAGCGAGGACGGGTGGGCGACGGCGGCAGCCGCGACGAGGGCAGGCGGGCGGTAGCCAGGCGCCGCAGGGCTTCGACGCGGTGGCGAGGGAGGGCAGGCACCTCGCTGGCCCTGGCGGCGGCTGCTGCTGTTGCTCCCTGGCCGCTGGCTTCCACGCCGAGGCGTCGTCGTCCGCCTCCGCCTCGGCCTTCCCCCACCGCGTCCTCCTCCTCGCACTACTACGCAGCCGGCGACAACCCCATCCTGCTCGACGTCGACGCCGACGCCGCCCTCTTCCCCATCCCTTGCTCCCAGGTCCTCCCCCGAGCGATGTTGTTGGATGCGGAGGGTATAAATGTCATTTTGCTCTACAACTAACACCGTTAAACCAGCTGTTAGAAGTAGGGGTAGTCGGCTGGTTCAGATTCAAAAGGTGAGGGTAAATCTGCAAACCCTAAAAATGAGGGTAAATCAGCAATTGAGTTTGAAAGTGGGGGCATGGATACAATTGCCTCGTTATGTTTTGTTGGGCTTTTGTTTGTGTGGGCTGTAGTAGATGGTGGAAATTAAAGAAATTAAAAAGTAGAACTTGGAATACAAAGTAAACCAATATAGAATACTTAAATTAGTTTAAAATCTTCAAAATAATTTCTTGTGTATCTTGATATATTATTGCAGTCACTGTTTATTCATTTTATCAGATTGGTAACTTAGTTTATAGAGCATCATTTTAAGTACATACAAATATAACTTTTAGTTTACATTTAAAACTACTTCATCCGTTTCACAATGTAAGTCATTCTAGCATTTCTCACATTCATATTGATGCTAATGAATCTAGATATTCATATTGATGTTAATAAATCTAGATAGATATATATATCTAGATTCATTAGCATCAATATGAATGTGGGAAATGCTAGAATGACTTATATTGTGAAACGGAGGGAGTAGATCTTTTAGTTCACATTTAAAGTTTGTTATACAAATCACATTTTTTACCAAATTAAATCATACAAATATATTTAATCATATTCTACACAATAAGCTATCTAGATGGGCCATGGAGTGAGAGCCAATAACCTTTATTATCATAGACCAAGCATATTAGGTTTAGACATCTCATATGCATCACATTAGCATTGACGTTCTTGCATTTAGCTTTATTCTGTTTCACTATTTCAGTTGGGCATTTATCTCGGATTTCTTGGAGTTTCTCTATTGATTTATTCGTTCTTCAATTGTGGGTATCTCAGGCAAGTCCAACACCTTTGACCAACTCTTGTTATATTTTCGTAATTGCAATCTATATGTATCACATTGCATTAAATTATACTTTCTATAATTAAAATAAATATGCTGATGGATTGGATTGACTGGTGGAGCAGTCGGTCATATTATAGGCGTATTCTGAACTTGCCATGTAGTGGGGGTTCAGTTGCATATATTTATCATCATAAGGTTAAACAACAACTATTATATGGCATTCAAGCGCCGTAGCGATCGTGTCAGGCTAGCTTAGTAGTTCTTTCTTAATGGCTTTATCCTGCGGGCTTAAGGACTTCCGCGAATCCCGTGAGCGTGGCCTAGTGATGAGGGTTGCCGTTGTTGCAGAATCCGATTAGATGATGTGGATCGCCGTTGTTGCAGGATCCAATGATTCGCCGTTGTTGCGGGAATCACCCGTAGAGATAATTGACAGATGAGATTGATGAAAGGCTTGTGACCTTAGCCTTGCCGGCATACACCATGAAGTGTGCTTCAAGCGCCGACGGGCGTGGGCATTAAAAGGTTTAAGGCGTCTGTGGGTACAGCGACACACCTCTACAGAGTGTATGAATTGTGATATGTCACTCCCTGTTTTGGGTAGAAACTGCGAACGCGGTAGGAAAGGAACCTATCGGAGGTTCTAATACCTGTGGTGTCTTATATGCAGTAGATTTTATAATTACTTAATATGAGCTTTTACTACACTGTTTTATGAACATGCATAAAACTCCTTGTTGGATTATGGGATTTGGAGATATTTATATGTATTATGCAGGTGGATTATGGGCATATATTTGTTGGATTGCTATAGTTGGACTTGTTGAGTACCATTCGTACTCATCCCCTATATATATTATTCCTTGTAGTGTTGAGCTAACAATTAGGTGAAGAAAAGATTCTACAAAATTGATCAAGTGTTGTATATTTCTACATCAACTGATTGTTGAAGGTGATGAAGATCTAGAAGAGCAAGGTATTGTTAGTGTTATTATTTTGGTAAAAACTAATTTCGTATGGTTTTTATTTAATGGGTTTCACTACAATTGTTTCTGCTATGCTACTCTGGTGTGCCTATTTCTTGGTAAGTTGGTTCTTACTAAGGAATGAGTCGTAGACCGGTATTCTACCTCGGAAGTTGAAAACGAGGGTCGCTACACTCTAGGACTCTCACCATAGTACTTCATTAACATAATTAAAAATACTAAATTAATAATTATAAAGCTTCCATAATTCCATGATCATAATTTTAATATTTATTGCATCAGGTATTAATAGCCTGTGCAACGCACGGGCTAGCGACTAGTGTACACTAATAACAAAACTTATTCCATAATCCTAGACTAATTTGCGAGACGAATCTATTGAGCCTAATTAATCTATGATTAGTCTATGTGATGCTACAGTAAACAAGTGCTAATTATGGATTAATTAGGATTAAAAAATTTGTCTCACGAATTAGCTCTCACTTATGCAATTAGTTTTATTATTAGTCTACGTTTATTATTCCTAATTAGTGTCCAAACATTTGATATGACAGGGACTAAATTTTAGTCCCTGGATGGTTATAGGTTTAAGGACACAAGGTGACCCTGCTTTTTCAGGGTAAGAAGGGGTAGAGAAAATGCCTCGAGCCGAGGTCCGAGTACCAAGCGCTGCAGCGCTGAAGTATGAGCCCCGTGGACTAGCCATTGCTTCTCCACGAGGCTCATACCAGGCGCTACGGCGCTGAAGTATGTAACCCATGCCATACTCCCAGGAAAAGCTCGAACGACCTTCAACAAAGGGGTACCTGTACCCGAAACCGACACAGGTGGGTAGGTAGAGAATACCTAGGGGCGCGAGACAACTCTCTCTAAGGAACTCGACAAAATAGCCCCGTAACTTCGGGAGAAGGGGTGCCCCCTCACAAAAGGGGGTCGCAGTGACCAGGCCCGGGCGACCGTTTACCAAAAACACAGGTCTCCGCAAAGTCGTAAGACCATGTATGGGGGCTGACGCCTACCCAGTGCCGGAAGGTCAAGGAAGTTGGTGAACGGATGACAGGGAAGCCGGCGACCGAAGCCCCGATGAACGGCGGCCGTAACTATAACGGTCCTAAGGTAGCGAAATTCCTTGGCGGGTAAGTTCCGACCCGCACGAAAGGCGTAACGATCTGGGCACTGTCTCGGAGAGAGACTCGGTGAAATAGACATGTCTGTGAAGATGCGGACTACCTGCACCTGGACAGAAAGACCCTATGAAGCTATACTGTTCCCTGGGATTGGCTTTGGGCCTTTCCTGCGCAGCTTAGGTGGAAGGCGAAGAAGGCCCCCTTCCGGGCCCCGCCGCCAATTTTTATTGTTCGCACTCCATCGGCGCCGCCGCCAACGCATCCCGGATAAGATCGATGATGCCTCCTCCTCCTCCTCCTCTCCGCTAGGGGAATCGCAAGCGATGCCAACTCCGACATGGCACTCCTCTTGCAGCGCATAAAGCCGACGCTGCTGGGGCAAGGCGGTAGCACGCAGCTCGCCACCTGGAGCGCCTCCGGTGGTTCACCACCACCATGCTCCCCATGCACTCCCTTGCGATGACGGTGACTCACGCCAACCTCTCCCTCCACCGTGACCTCCTCCTCCTATCCCTCCGCCTCCCCGCATCCGCACTCGTCGGCCACCTCCCTTACCAGTTGTTAACGCCAAAATTTGGTAAGATTCTTTAGTGGATTTGGTTAAGGAAAGAAGTCGAACAGCCAATGGAAACCTATCTAGAGAAGAGGCTGAGTTCAAGAAGGAATCGTGTAGATCACGACATGTGTAGCATACTAGATTTTTCAGGGTAAAATTTTTGCGAAAATCTTTAAAGTTGTTGTTTTTCGTTCTTTCGATTGGAGCCTCACAATCCTTATATTCCAATTGTTCCCTCTAAATTTCCACCTCCCGCACAACTTCATTTAGTTTCCTCTCCAAACCAAATCTAAGATATCAGAAAGAAAATTCCCAAAACCATCACAAGAGTTCATGTTTATTTTAAGTTATTCCAAAGTCATCGTGCAAATATTCTAAAATCCCCAATCTCATCGATTCCTATGCCAAAATATCCTACCAAAATTCTATAAAAAATCTCTTCAAAAATTCAAATAGATCACTGTGTTTCTTTTCTAGGGCTTTTTCTAGGGTCTCGTCAGTATCGGCTAAACTGTACCTGTTGGTTTAGATTGGTTAGGGTATCCACCACCATGAAAATCAGTCAAAGGTTTAATTGTTTAAACTTTATGCTTCTTTTCATACTTAGTGCTTCATCAATTTGGTTTGACCTACTAAGTCATGCTTAGAATCATAAAAATTAGCATGCCTTTGACTGCCAATAAGGGTTTCATCGGGGTTTCAACCATGAGTTATTTGGATATTGCGGCTTACAAAAATTACATACAAGTTGATTTTAGCCGCTTGCAGCAAAGCCCAGTGGGACACGATTTTTACACCTACATGTCTGAAGAAGTTGACGCCAATATCTTAGTCGCAGTGGAGAATTTGACGGAGGAACAGAGGCAACATGTGGAACAATTTGTGGCTAATTTTCAGAAACATTATCTTCAATCTTTCGTTTCAATCTTTCGTTATGACTTAGCAAGGGTGTTGGTATTTCTTAGGATATTACTAGAAATATGTGTTGGTATTTCTTAACGATATTACTAGAAATATGAATTCCCAGCGATGGCCATCTCGGCGGTGTCAATGGTTGAAGCGCCAAGATCCATGGAGGTGATGATCGGAAGTGGAAAGGACAATTAAGATTTCTAGGAGCAGGATGAACAGGGAGGTAGTGCGCAAGGAAGACGAAAGGGGTTTTGGCAAACGGACTTGAAATGGATCCCAAAACTACCTTATATAAACGCACTACCTGACGGTTCGCATTTCGAGGAAAGGAGAAAGATTGTCGCTGAAATTTTCTAAGGCCCATTGCTGGTTAGACTTCAATTCAAATTCAGTTGTGGACCGTTGATCTTCTTTCAATGATGTCGATTATTCCATGTCTTCTCGATTGTTATCGAGAATGACCAAGTGAGTGTGATGACGTTGATAGAGAAGTCGCGGATGACAACGTGGGTTCATTTGAGTTGAAGTCGGGGGCTACTGTCATGGTTACGGATAAGGCATACCTCCTATCCTACGACTTGTGGAATATACGGATACGGTGTACCTTTGTGTATACAATAGGTTTTCGTATGCGATAAGGAAATTTACAAGATATTATGGAAATTATCCTCACGGGCAAGTGAATATCAGAGTCCTACTCGGAGAGGGTTGGGTTTATACCATATCGTGCAGGATTCGTTGTCTCCGAGTTCTGCTTAGAGACTAAGGTGATTCATGGTATAAAAGGCACACTCCCTGAGAGGTCCAGATCATCGAATCTTACTGCCAACACACCCACCATAGTCTACACGCTGGAGGACGTGATGCTTACTTACCGGGAGATATCGTCGAATCATCTCGACAAGGATCTCGTCGGTAACTCCAGATTCATCTGTTCTCGTTGTACTCTGAGGTTTTCTATATCAATCTCATATAAACTGGATTTGGGCTATTACCTTACGAGGGGCCTGAACCAGTATAATCTTTGTCTCCTTGTTTGCTTGATGTCGTATCGTGTAGATCCTTGTACCAGTACCCCAATACTCTATTTATCCAGTCTACGGGTATCCCCCGTCGACAATATGAAAGTAAATTCAAATGTCAATCCAATGATAATATTCTCAACAAATAAAATTTAATTCATATTATACTAATTATTGGTTAAATATTTTAGAAGTTGAATCTTAAAATGCTTGTGCGCCTCATATTATGGGTTGGAGGGAATATATATTAACACTAATTTATATCATTCTCAGCCCGTTTCACTTTTGAATAAAATGCTTAGCATGTTACAAAAGTCTCCTCTATAGTCCAAGAGGCCAAAACCATTGCCATCATGCCATGTCATTGTGTGCACAACAAAACCACATATTAAACCATTCTAGGGGTTATTTAAACTGGTTTTGATAGTTGGTGTCCTGAGCACCATGCCTGAGATTTTTTCATGCCTGACAGGCATCCAATGAGTTCAGTTTTTTGCCTGGTCAGGCAGCTGGATGCTTTGCTTGTTTGGTTTGCAATCGCTGCATGAAAGGTAAAAATATGATTAGGCTGTACATGATTATTGCTAAGTCAAGTGATAATCGGAATAAGATACAAAATATTGGCAAGACTGCATCTGCTAGCTACCTAGCTTTTCATGTGCAAATGACAAATCTATCACACACCTATAGAGGGAAAACAATTAGGAGAACGCAAGGAAAGAGACCTCCAAATCCAAGCATGCATCAAATTAATCTCTCCAACTGCATGCAAACGGTGAGGTGTGGGTGTGTGGACCTCGTGCGCACAGGGGCATCGCTCCGGTAGGTTATCCTTGATTTCTGTTGCACGCGCGCAGGCTTATCACTTGGCCGGTTCCTGATCAGGCCAGGCTAGGGAGAAGGGCTTTCAGGGTGGCAACCAAACAAAGACTAAAATAAATCAGGCTAGTCTCAGGTCAGGTATATTCTTCTCATCTTCTCAGGGTAGCAACCAACATGCTCTAAATCATTTATGCATGACTCATACGTGCTACTGGAATGATGGTTTCTTGTTTCACAGATCAGCAGCAATGCACGGGATGCACTTCGATCATGCACCGGGCCACATCGAATCAGCAGCGACGTACGCAAAAGTCTTGGTTCTCCGTTATTTAGTCCCACATCGGGGAGCCTGGCGCACGGGCGCGGGGTCATAAGAGCGGCAGTCCTGATGTGAGGCGTGCCGAAACGAAGGCACACCCGGCGCACGAGGGAATCCGTACGTGCTGCGGTCGGCAACCATCATGTGCGGTAGGCATATGTAGCGACACCGAAAACATACAATCGAAGTAATCAAGCCCGCTGCAGTTTCGACTCTGTGCGAGCGTGTGACACATACGCTTGGCAAAAAAACCATCTTTTTTGTTTTCCTAAACGGAATGACTCTGCGTACGACTGCATCTGTCCGACCTGCATACGACTGCACATAACAAATTTTAACTTATTTTGATTGGGCCCATATGAATGCTTATGAACTCCTGTAATTGGCTGGTTTGGTGCAGTCGTATGAGAGTTGTACGGTTCAGTCGGATGTATAGCACTACTCTTTCCTAAAACTGGCTTGAACAGAATTATGAGCGTCCAGTACAGTCTGGTAGCATACCACCAGTTGGTTTTAATTTGACTTACAGAATTTGAATTCGAAGTTCAAAACTCTCACACCTAACGTTTTGGCTAGCTTAGAGTTTGGACCCGTACTGTCGTAACTTGTAAGAGGATGTTTGGTTGGAGTTAAATTCTTTTGATTTTGGAGTTCCCAAAAATTTTTTTCTCAAAAACATCACATCGAATCTTTGGACATATGTATCGAACTTTAAATATAGATAAAAACAAAAACTAATTGCACAGTTTGCATGGAAATCGTGAGACGAATCTTTCGAGCCTAATTAAGCCGTCATTAGCACATGTACGTTACGTAGCACTTATGAATTAATTAGGCTTAAAAATTCGTCTCGCGAATTAGCTCTCATTTATGCAATTAGTTTTATTATTAGTCTATATTTAATACTCTAAATTAACATCAAAACATCTTATGTGACAGTGACTAAAAAGTTAATAAACGATGATCCAGTATATGTGCTTGCTCGTCCTATATAAAAAACCAATCTAATACTGGATGTAACACATCCTAGTACTACGAATTTAGACATACCTCTGTCCAAATTCATTGTATTAGAATATATCACATTCAGTCTCTATATTCATTTTTTCGGACGGAGGGGGTATATATTCATCTGCCGTAGAAACGGACAGGGGTGAAGCCTAGTAGAAACCCGTGGGTGCAGATGAACCCCCAAAAAATATTTTTTAGTTATTACCCCCGTATCTCGGCCCTATATGCACCGCCCTCAGCCCAATATAGTGCACCCATAGCCCAAACAACAGTCCAGTTAACGTGGTAAGCCCATGAGCAGGCCAGTAGGGTGGAAGCCAGATCGATGTTTTCTCCTCTCGACTTCTCGTATCGTGGGGATCGAAGTTGGACCAGGGCAATAGTTGATGGACCAAAACAGGACTTTTCTCTGTTGAACAATAAACTGTACATGGATTAATCAAAATGGCATACTGAGCAGCTGAGAGCTGATCACAATAACAGACAAGTATGGCACCAGTAAGTTTAGGAGATTACCTGGTATGAATAGTGATTATGAAGATCAATGGAAGATAGGAAGCAGGTCTGTGTTGGATGTGTCTGGAAAGAACAGAAAATCGATGAGAAAAAAAATCAAACAATTATATTGCTGCATCATTCGAACAATCATTTTATATAAAGGAAAAAAAAGATAAAATGCTACATATAGAAAAAATGAGTATTATGGCACCCCAGAATGAATTTAAACTATTAGACTCAAATATATCTGATGGATTGCAAACTCTTTGAACACAAAGATGGTAACATTGAATTTCATAGACATAAATCATATTTAAACTTCCTAGTTCCAAGATAACCATCGAATATGTCTCAACAATGCAACAGGAAATGCAAATGGAGATGCAAACACCCAAAAAATATTCCATTTACAAAATATGCTTCCCAAACAAAGTGTACAATATGTCAATATCTTGACATAGCAGAGTAGCCGCAGTTAGTCATGCTAGATCAGTGGTGCCTTCAATAGTTATTGCAAGTTAGAAAACAGATATAGGTCTAACGTTTACATTTCCCTCATGTCTCAATCTCAAGACATTTAAAAATTGCAAAAACAGAGTAATGCAACACTCAGAGCAAAAATTAGCTTGATCAATCAACAATATACATTTTTTCAATTGGACTTACATGAATCCAACCAAGAGTGAAAAGTGAGCCTTTGTCCTGAACTTCAAATATTTCTTCTTCATTTGTAGCTTGACACTGGAAAACAAGGAAGATCATATATTTATTTCTTAAAATGTTACCTTTTGAGTACTGTGCTGCAACATTCAAAATTGCAGTATAAAGTAACATGCAAAAACAAAAAATCCATAGGCAATTAACTGACACTTACTGAGGCTACTAAACAAATCAACTTATTTCAACTCAAGACTGATAAAAAATTTCTAGTGCTCACCGCTTTCAGGAATACAATTACTATATATAAGAGTGAATCATCAAGACAAAGCTCCTAAAAACACAGGCATCAACTTGCCCGTGCGTTCCAACGGGATCTGGAGTAATACGGCATAATAGTTTTATAGGGTTTAGTTTTCTCTCGGTTTTCTTGGTGGGTTAGCCTTTACATGGGAACAATTCTCTGGGAGGAGTGGGCCGATTCAGTTTAGCAGTGATAAATATCGGATCAAACCCGTTCGGTGCACAACTGTCCGAGCCGCCACATGGTTTGCCCATGGAAGGGGAGAAATGGAGGAAGCAGCGTATATTGGAGCTGGAGGTATACTTGAAACGGATCGAGCTGCTGCAGGACCAGGTGAAGGCTACGCTTGAGGAGCTCAAGTCCTCCGCGCCTGGGACTTGAATGACCGAGCGTGAAGGCCTGTCTTGATGCTCATTTAGGATTCTTGGTATGATTCTTAGTGGTAGATGTTTAGGTGTTTTTGCAGATTTTCGTCCATAAAAGAATACTGTTGACTTGTTTGGGCTTGGAACTAGCTTATTTTATGTTTCTAATTGTTTACATGATTATTTAGCTTTCACTTCTTGCCTCCTTTCCTATAAGATAGGTATATGGTTGTCTCTAAGTGGTATATTTGGGGCGGCCAGTAAGGCATCCTGATAGAAGGGTTGGACACTTCAAATTAATTTATGAGGATTACAGATTATTGTAATTTCACCTTGTTTCTTGTTCTTCATTCTGTGTGTTTTTAAATATTTAGTTATAAATGAATTAGATTAGGTTTGAAGATTTTACTATGAATGGTCATATTGGCTAGAGGTCATAGTGTTATGGCACACAAAAAAAGTGTATTTGTCTATCTGCATGAGAAAGCAAGAGTGGAATTATCGGAAACAGGTGATAATTGGCTTGCGTTTGACCATAACCAAGTCTTTTTGGGGGTAAAGAACTAAGAACAGCACCACAGAAACTTACCATGCTCCACAGTAATTTCCCACTTATGAACCAAATAATATTTTATTGATAATAATAGTGAACATATTGGCTCCACATTCTGCATTGCATTCATTATATGTTGGCATTCTTGATCTGTATTTGATAATTACAATGATTCCTTCTATTGCTTTGCAAATAAAGTCAATGCACTCATTAGTCAATGACCTGGATTAGCATGGTAGAAACTAAGATGCTCTGTGCATCAAATCTGGAGGCAAGGAAAGCATATTCACAAAAAATTGCATACAGTTTCTTCATAGACAACGTAATGTTGTGGACAGCACTGCTGATTAAAGTACTACATGTTCTACTGTCTATGGTGGTCCTACATGCTGCATATGGTTATTTGGTTTTAAAGTTCTATTGCATTATCGGTATATCTAAATTTACTAATTGTGGAATCGGATTGCTTCTTGAGACAAATTGCCAGATTATTTATTTTGATAATTCACTCTTATTGGTGCTGGATGCAATTAAAAATCGTTAGATGCAATTTAATTCATGATTGTGTAGGCTGTCTACCATGAAGCTACAAAAGTTCTGCCACTCAATTTCTCACATGTTCTTTGAAGGTGTCTACATATTTGAGAATCACAGTTCCTTTCTGTTAGTTAGGTACGTCTCTTTATTTTGTGGATATGAGTTAGTTACAGCTGGTTTGGCTAAATTCTACATTGTTGCTTTGATTCTCTATTGTGTTTTACCTCTTTGGTTCATTTATCATATACAGTAACAAATTGAGTTCCATTGTGAAATCAAGATGTGAGCTATGATGCTAATCCCCTGCCTGTAGCTTCTCATAAGCATCTTTATTTTTATCTTGCTGATGTTTTTGCAAACTGTGATCATCATTCATGGTGTAACAGAGGTTCTGAGAATTATCCCATCTTACTGGTGAAGTAGCGATAACCTTTCTTTTCTTCAGAGAGGTGTGTGTAACCGGGAATCCTGACATCCTGAGATAATTGATGTAGCAGCTAACCTCTCTTTCGTGCTTTAGCTGATTTGTATCTTTTGTTTGTATGTCCTTGTGTGTAATATTTGGAGCCAGATTTGAGAGTCGAATGTACATGCTAATGCATTGATGCACCGGCGACGGCCAGCAAGATCGGCTGTTTCAGCAGTGGCTGTTCAAAAAAAATTATCTTTTATTTCAAATGTTGGATGAAATTAATTAGCTGAGTGCAATTTCTTTATTGGTGGACACGGAAACTTATTGTTGTGCTTACAATAGGACGGAAGGAGCACTTGAGAAGAGAGGAGCAATAATCATTAATCAACCGTAATTTTTTTTTTTTGAAATTTGAGACTATGGTATGCGATGAAAATTTTCATGCGTACAAAAAGAGAGAAATTTTAGGTTCTGTCTGACAAGTGCTCGATTCTACTATGAATTACAACCTGACGAAAATGTCATCGTAGTTTCCGTCAAATAACATTCATTAGCCCCTTTTAAAAGAACATTTATTCTGTGGACGTTTGCGGATGTCAAAACCGTGGACATTTTTTCTTTTTTCTTTTTACTTTATTAAGTAGTACGATTTTTTTTCAGACCAAAGACCAGAATGCGCCCAACCCATAGAAACTAAGCAACAAGGTAGTACACGGTTTTGCTGCCTTGGTGTGTACTTTCAAAACTCGTGCACATTGGTTTGTCCTTGTGCACATATATATAACTACTCGCTCCGTTTCACAGCATAAGACTTTCTAGCATTTTCTACATACATATAAATGTTAATGAATCTAAACACATACACATGTCTAAATTCATTAACATCTAAATAAATATAGACAATACTAGAAAGTCTTACATTGTGAAACGGAGGAAGTAGAGATACTTCAAACCTCGTAATTGAGTAACACAACAAAACACAAAAGAAAACTAGAAGATTTACTTTCAAAACTTCATTAAGCTCTCGCTTTAACCTTGCTTCATCTTCTATGCAGCCACCACATCAGTCACATGACTCACATCCCTTTGCTTCTTTGATGTTAGAAATATATTGCTAGAAAATTATATATACCGGTCAAGGGCAAAACATTTACATTCCAACATTGTTAAAATTCCAGAAAATTTCTGTTCAATCCAACGGTGAAAAGAAAATATTAATCTATCTTACTACAATTTTTTTTATACCGGATCATCTATTGGTCTCAAGTGCAAAATCACTTATACATTCAGACGACCGACGACTTTAATTGGTGGCAATTTCTGGCCAATTCATTCGATCGGTTCGCACTATCGATCGAAGGGACCTGATTACGTACCCCCTCCATCCCGTAATGCGTATTTATTTTACAACTTTTTTATTATTTCTTAGAGCTTTTACCTATAATTTCCATCACGATATATTAACAATAATTTTAAAAATAAGAATCATTCAAATGTATTTTCAAATGGAGATAATCCAAGAAATGCCATTGACAAGCGTCCAAGTCCCAGAAATGCCATCGACAAGTGTGAGTTCCAAGAAATGCCATCGTACAAACGATTTTGTCCTAAAAATGCCATCGCCGTTAGGGTTCCGTCCACTCCGTGCCGTTAAGTTCTATAGGATGAACAGTGTATTTAACGGCGCAAAATGGACGGAACCCTAACGGCGATGGCATTTTTGGGACAAAGTCGTTTGTACGATGGCATTTCTTGGAACTAACACTTGTCGATGGCATTTCTGGGACTTGGACACTTGTCAATGGCATTTCTTGGATTATCTCTCCGATTAAAATCCCTTATATATTTGAGGACGAATGAAGTATTTGATCAAAAAAATATTACAATATAATTTCTTTTACCCATATATAGCTGATAGCAAAGTATGGGTATTTTGCTTGTCAATCAAAAAAATCACCAGCTTACTGTATATTATGTTGACAGTGTATACACATGTACTACCGGTTGTTGTACGTGGGTACTGCCGTACTGGATTGACCATGTGTACAAGTTAACTAGAGCAAAATCGTACGTATACGTACCTGGCTAGCTTGCTATACTACTACTGTAGATGGATCACGCTTGTACGTACGTTGTCTGGTACTTGGCCTGCAGTGCAGGCTTTAGCACAACCTGATCCGAATTTAGTTAAAGGCTACTCTATTCCATGCTAGTGCATGCTTCCCTTTCTCTCTCTCTTTTGGTTTTTGAGACGACTATTGCTACCGCACTGCGTCTACTATCTACTTGCTCTCTATCTCAAAATATTATATCTGTTGATCAGATTTATAGTCTTAGTATGGGCTTAATCTCATTCTAAGTTATAATATTTTGAGATTGAGGAGTATGCTGCTAACGCAGTTGTATTGTTTCATGCCTTCCATTTAATTGGCTCAAAAATATGCATTGTTGGGTAGTAAGTATATCAAGGGCTAAGGTGGCTTCAGGAATTTTAGCTAGGTGATCCTACCCCATCGTCCGAAATTGTATAATTTCAAAATTATGTCTATTTTATCAAAAATTTCGTTGGATGAAGGATAGGGTACTTCTATGCCAAAATGGAGGGTGATCCAAAGACCACCCTCAAAACCTCTAGAACACCGCCATTGATTAAGGGTATTTCTTTTGCAATGTGTGGGTGCTAACAAGAGGGATGTGCTAGTTCGGTCCGAATACTCATGGACCAGATTATCTCACCTATTTCTTTTCTATCATTTTTGGACGTTTAATTAGTTTCTGCTTAGTAGTCCAACCAAATTTAAGAGAGCAAAAGTTAGCTCAGCTTGCAGGGTGCTACCCGAGCGATGTGGTGGCCTAAAGTTTTGAATCCTTATGTATTCAGATTATCCCACCTATTTCTTCTGCATTATTTTTGGATGCGAAGTTCCTCCTTACTACTATAACCAATTATTTTTGCAATGTGTGGTAGCATGTCATACATTTGGTGGCTAAAAAATTATTAGCCACACTTGTAGCAACTTGTGACAGAGAGAAGGGAATCCGTCGTTGATGTGGCATGTCACAGTTAAAGTATGAACCAAAAGGACAAAAGGGTTAATTAGCCTAGCTCGGTTGATCGAACTTGTCTGGTACAAATGTGATAAAGTTGACACTCGACCTAACAAGCCCTAATTCATTAATTGGTTTTAGTTTGTAGTTTAGTAGGGTTAATGATTGATTGATTCCCCGAGAGTGAATACTAGTTTTGGATATAATAAGGAAATCTGTCACACTATAATTCTTGTGCAACGATTTGGCCCGAAATGACCAAGTAAACGGGCTATTAATTAATCATCAACTGGTAACTAAAACATTTCAGTCAAGCACAGTGCTAATATTTCGGAATTAATTATTCCGAGCTGCAGTCCGTTACGAACTTGAGGCCCACATTCTCACAATACGAGTTGGGCCTAGTCTCTCAATTTGGGCCAGATGGCATCCACGGCCCACGGCCCATCTCAATTCTGAATTCCGGTTCTCACCTCAGTCTGCTTTTGCACCCAAGACTGTTCATGTACAATTAATGTTAGGGCTTAGTATTATCTCAAAACCACGGAGTTTTAAAAAAATACATTTTTTTGTGTCATCAACATGTCATTCTAATTAACAAACGATTGGAATTTCACAACTCGTGAATATTTGCGATGGTATTTTTCAATTTTTCCTTTAATGTTAAGCCCATCATTACCATGCAATTGGTCCCTTAACTTGGCATTGTTGCTGCAAGATTAAGCTACCTTAAGAACGTTCTGAATCAGTTTCTGGTCGTGTGATATGTACCCAGCACCTGAACTGAAACTTTGACAGTATCTTTGCACTTGTTGTATTCATTCTGTTGCTGCAGGTATGCAGTCGTTGTGCTGCAGATGTACTTGCAACTTACAACCATGCAGCAGCATCTTGCATGTACAGCTGCGTTGCTTCTATTAAATAATTCCAATTAAGTAGCACTAATAAGTCTTCTCCATTAAGTTTGAGACGAAGATATCCAAACCAATTATCACTGCTCATAACAGCAGGAGATAAAGATGTCAAGACATATGCAGAGAGGTAGTGGTTTTGGCTTCTTGGCTACTGAAATTTGGTGAGATGAACACATCAAAGAGGACACCTCAGTGGACAGTGTCCCCAATTAAGCTGCAGCTATAGCTAACCTTTGTCTTTTGAGTAATGGAAGGCATGCATTAAAAGTGTAAAGCCATCAAATTCCAGTTGTCAAGTGTTTCAGGGCAGAGTTGTCGGTGTCATTTCATCGACTCAAGGGCAATCACCAAATTATTCCTCCCTGTTCATTGCCTCAGTTTTACATTTCAAATTCATAAGAACAGAGTTCTGTGCTTTGATTAGTTTATTAAGTATCAAGGACCAGATCAGTGTGCTAGGCAAATTTCTGGCACATGTATGATTTCTCTACAAAAATCATTCCACTAAGCATGCCTATAAAACCAGAACTAATATAATGCACGGTTCTCTGAAGAATAACTATCTTCTGAACAAGCCTCCAAAACACTGAAAAAAGAGCAAACTTATCTTCCAGCAGAAGCTCTTCAATTAAACGTCGATCGTTAATTAATCCATCAGCAGAATGCATAGCACAGAATCTTCTCCACTAACATGCAAAATCTGACATTCATGATTCATCTTGAATCGCAAGTTCTCCATGGATAATAGCTTAGCTCATCGTCGTCACACTTACAAATTTCCTGTAGTGGTGTTGCCTGCTGAAAGTCACCCACCACCTGCAAAATAATTCAGAGATTTTCAGCTCACGCCTCCTTCCCTCCACTCCACAATTCCACATCAAACCATCGTGATTTGATCACCTCATCACCTGTGATGCAAAATGTGACACATGATCAGAGCTGAAAAAAACGTGTATTCAGATAAGCATGCCGCACTGATCGGTTCCACCGAATGCCACTTGAAAAGAAGAAGAAGAAAAAAAAATTCAGACTTGGTGGATTTGGTGAGACGTTTACGTTTTTGCAGGTAGAAAAAAAGGTAGAAAATGCCCTTCGTTTTCTTCAGCTCGAACTGCCTCCTTTTTATAGCATCCTTCAGGCTCACTTGCTGCTCTAGCTTAGCTCAAGCTTCGCTCACTCACTTGCAGTGTCAGTGTTGCTGATTAAGCTATCCAAGGGTATATATATTATTAGATTGTTAATTGATTAAGAAATGGAAGGGCTGATACCATTGGTGTACAAGGCCATAGTGGAGTACAGGAACAAGGCAAGCAGCAGGCAGGTCACTCTGAGAAGCTTCTTCTTCGTCACCGTCGTCGACGACC
This sequence comes from Oryza longistaminata, assembly GCA_009805545.1. Classification (NCBI taxonomy): domain Eukaryota; kingdom Viridiplantae; phylum Streptophyta; class Magnoliopsida; order Poales; family Poaceae; genus Oryza; species Oryza longistaminata. The sequence continues at coordinate 16,836,664 of CM020189.1, forward strand.
AGCTGCGCGGCGGCGACTCCGGCCGGTGGTGCTACGCGCCGTCGCCGCCGGCGAGTGCCGCCCACCAGCTGGTGTCGCCGCTGCTGCGATCGGCGCCGCGTCGCCACCGTGCAGGTTAACTAAATTTAGGTGGTCAAATGCTCAATCAACAAGAGGTTAGTTAGCCTGCATATCATATCATATCATGATCATCATAGTGCGTATAAATAAGATCAATAACATGGAAGATTGAACTTAGAATCATTCTTCCTGATATATATTCAATCCATATATATATATATATATATATATATATCAAGTGTGTTGTGTTCTTGTTGTTGTTTGTGTGGAGTGATGAGATCGAGCTAGCAATGGAGAGATGAGAGGGAGGAAGAAGGAGAGGAGGAGAGGGGATGATATGATGGTGATGGCGATGGGTGCGTGTGTGTGCTTTGCTTAGAAACTGGACAAGTAGATGGAGAGCAAACAAGAGAGGGAATAAAAGAAGGGTTGTAAAATGCTAGGTTCACACGCATAGGTCATCTAGGCATGTGGCTTCTATATATGTAGCTTAATTATAGGATGCCCCTTTATGTGTAAGCCATTGCGTTTTTATTTCTTTGTTCTCGAATGTGTGATTCGTGGATTTTCTATATGAGAAAGTTAATGTTTTTAGCAAGAGGAATTTTATAGTACTTGACGTAGGGAGTCGATACCAAGAGGTATATATTTTCTTGTGGATGAGGAACCAAAATTTACAGTATAATTTAGCAATACACCATCCTAAGGAAGCGCTTAAGGCAACTGAGTATATCTGTTGCATTGAAACTAATGCACTAAAAGGTTGTATGTAGTGATATGCTTGGATCAATAAATAAATGTGGCCATTGATTTGCTTTCATGATAAGTCATGAGAGTAGGCATCTTCGTAGAAATTCTACATATTGAAAGTAGCTACTTATACATACAAATTATTCGCTACTACAGTTTGTACGACTTCAATGTACGTATAACCCCACAATTTAGTATATACGTCATCGTACTACGGTGTAGCTGGTATGTGTGAACCAACCATTTTCCATGCTCTTTCAAGGAGAGATATGAGAGAGAGATAGAGCTCTAGTCTTCTTGTCTTTGACTCCAGCTCTTGTTGTCCTTTTCCATTTCTCACTTCCCTTGAGCCAGAAGGTTATCATGGCCACCTGAGGGGCAGGGAGATCAGTTGAGGGGACAGAGATATGTGCATATACATACATGCCCCTGTGGGGTTGTTTTGCAATGAAGCATAGACAATAGAGAGAGCTATTAGCTATAGGTCACATAATTGCTTGGAGTTCACATAATCCTGGCCCATCATCTAGCTATATATCTCTCTCTCTCTCTCCTTTAATTTTTCTTCTCTCTCTTTTCATGTCCCTCTCACACAGCTTCCAAATGCCATAAAAAATCATCATCATCATCATTCATCCACACACACAGAGAGAGCTAGCCAGGGGCACATATCAAAACAGTCCCTATTGTATGCTGCATGCAATAACAGATCGATCGATGGATGGAAGCTGCTGCAGTAAGCTGCAAAACTTGCATGCGTGGAAGCCTTTGCATGGAGTGTACGTCTGGCATGCTGGCCCCTCTCTCTATCTCCTCTTCCTCTCCAAGTCTCTCTCTCTCTCTCTCTCTACTCTCTCTCTCTCTCTCTCATGGAGAAAAGAATTTAGTTAAAATCGTTGAAATTAGAAAGCAAAAGATGATAAAGCTATACAATGCATGCATGTATGGATTAAGCTAGCTTGCAACTTTACAAGTAGGTGTAGATAGTACTAGCTAGTATATATACATGTATGGTTGTGATTCTCCAAAGATTTTGTTGTCCACTTGTCATGCGTGAGATGGAAGTACACGTACTACAGTGTACAACGTGAATTATGGGGCCCAACGACTGTCAATTGTCACTTAAAAGAAGTATGGTTACAGCTATGATCAAATTGAGGGACTCGTGCCAACAATTTGGTCATAATATATAGTGGAGATGGGCGTGTGTAGTCAGGTTTCGCCGTACCGTGCGCAAGGGTTTATTTTACCACCACACGAAGTTACGAAGGTTATCGCATAAAATTTATCTTTAAATTTTCGAATTCAAGATTTTCAACCTCCCTCGGTCGGTCGAGGTAACCGCGCCGTGGTATGCTTTTTAGAAAAAATAAAAAAATTGCAAAAAGGTTGAGGAAACTTGTAAAATATTTTATATAATATTTTGTGTAGGGAGAGATTAAATGAGGGAGAAAGAAAATATCTTTTTTCCCTTTGCTGGGATTAAATGGGCTTTGTGATCTTCTTTTCCCTGTTCTCTGTTTCCACTTCAGTTTGACTCGAAAAAAATGAATTTAACTTTGTTTTTTTTCTTTCACACAAGGTTTTCACTAGATATCACTAGAAATTATGTATTACTTGTAAGATTTTTTTTTAATATTTTCATTGCTTCTATAAATTATATTTCAATTCAAACAAATTTCCTCAAACCATTCTGGTAATTACACCTACCATAGCTCTACGGTAAAAGTGGTAACTATAACTGCAAAGGCCAAAGGAGGAAAACCCTTATAACCGCCAAGAAGAAAAAAAACCCTTGGCGGACCTATGGATACTTAGTTGATTTACATTGTTAAAAAAAATATGATCAGTTCATTTAGTTGATCCAGCTAGAGTGAGTCAAGTGTTACCGGCGATAGGTCCACGCCGGTCTCTAACAATGCTACATGGAGGAAACTAGACTTATATATTTTTTAGTAATAAATTTATACTCCATCTGTCCCAAAATATAATAATTTTTAACCTTCAGAATTTGTGTCAAAATATAACTTCTCTACCGACATTCTCTTCCCAACCAATCATAACCCTTCACAATTCAATTTTTTCTACCTACCTCTACTTCTCATCCAATCATAATATTCATCCATTTAATTGTAACGCCCCGACATTCATTAGCCATTAACACAGCTAAATCACACCGGGGTGTTATGTATTACCTGTGATATAGTACCAGTCCCAGGATACACTAGCTGGTACACACAGAATAAATGTGGAATCAAAGTAAACTGCTTTATTACATCACTGGGTAGTAGTCCTTACATAAGTTGCTATCATGGACAGGCCCATAGATGAGCAACACAACATTACAGAAAACCATAAAAGCGACGGCGCAGAAGCGAACAGCGCGGAGCACTAAGCGACTAAGCAACTATGCACTAGGCGAAGAACCTAGGCATCTAACTTATCCCACAGGCGAGGCTTGGGGCTAGGCACGAAACATCTAGAAGTCTTCATACTCGGCTTGCTCCTGGAGATACTCCTCGGCGGTCGGGTCGACATCTTCATCTTCAAACTCTATATATTATTATAAGGGCAAGGGTGAGTACTTTAACGTACTCAGCAAGCCGGGGAAAAGGATGACATGTCGGTTTAACAAGGAGGCTACGGTTTTATTTGCGAAAGCTGCCTTTCTGGCAAAATGATTTATTTCACAAAACTCCTAGTGAGTGAGTCAAGTTTTAGTTGTCGGGAGGAGGCTCACGCCTCGACCCATTCCACAAGTTGCTTTGCAACAACTTGTCACGATTAACGAACAACAAATATTTTGTCTCCTCTATTAGTTCCTTTTCACTTTCACAACAACACTAATCCACACAAATCTCCTGGTTATCCCAGCACAACAACGCCATCTTCATGGCCCTAACAACAAGGAACAAGTTGAATGACTTGCTTCATTAAAATGAAGAGTGACTAATTGCGCCAACTTCGCAAGTTGTGGTATCACCGACATATATTTTACTCTTAAAAATAATGCAATTTAAATAGAAAATTGTAAAAATAGAGGTTGGCTAGCTAAAATCTTAAATTTAAGCACCATGTCGAAAAACCAAATTTGACATGAGCAATACCGAATGGCCAATGTTCGATAGACAAGTTAGCACGGTAAAAGTTTTATGAAAACTTATGACAGTGGCGTAACGAATCCATGCGACACAGTGGTGCACCTGTCCTTAGTGCATGCGGCATGCATACACGAAACTCTCACTAACAAATCAATTCTTGACGCTTTGGCAGTCAGCAGCAATGCAGCATGATCAATGACGCCATGCTTTTTCCATCGCATGCTGACTAGAATCTATCTATCTATCTATCTATCTATTATATACTAAAAGTCCATTAAACTTCCTACAAACGCTCCTAGACTGCCACGTGGCGTCCTACAAACACTCCTATGTCGACACATGGCACTCTAATAAATTAAAAAAATCCTAAAATTCTG
>CM020189.1:16844636-16864021 GCA_009805545.1 Oryza longistaminata
ATTTTTAGCTATGAATCTGGACAACTGTGTGTCTAAATTCATAGTTAAAAGTTGCTATATTTTAGGATGGAGTGAGTAATTATGTGCTAATCTATTGTTTTGTTTTGCAAGGAGAAGAAAGGATTCCCAACCCGTTTGAAAGAATACAGCTGCGCGCTCTGAGTGGTAAAGTTTTAGACCCTCAATAATTAGAGTAATGATCAGGTTTGAGAAAGAGGATTAATTAGTAAACCAATCAGATCCATATTTATATGATCTTCTCTTTTTACAGGAATATTGCCTCTCGCGGAAATCTCCCAAAATTTCATGGTTGAAAAGGAGTCTCGTCAAATCATGCAGCAAGACGATCATGGGACCTGGAAGAGTGCACATGTACACGTACATGGTACTGTCAGTGAGGTACACTGCAGCTACTAGGGAGAACTAGCATGGCCACACAGAAGAGAGGAAACTGTACGGGCCATACCCTGTGGGTGTGGGTCAGGGCCTAAACCTAGGCTCCCTGCCAACTTGTCTGCTCTGGGAGGAGCATCTCATGCAAAGGATGCACCCCCAAAAGGTCCCCCAAATTGCCATTGGCTATAGGCCATCCCCTTTGTTTGGCATGCAGAAAAGGTGCCAAGTGAGATGTTCTCTTGAGCCATCATTGCACTCCATTGCATTGCAACACAATCTCTTGCATTTTTTTTTTTCTTTGCATTCTCATTACCACACTTCTCTAGAGGCAATGTTTATAAACCCCCATACCCCCAACCAAAGCCCTTCTCAAGTTCTCAGTTTCAGCAGTGGCAACATCTTTGCTTTGCTCTCTCTCCCCTTTTGTTTCTTTGTCTCATTGCCAGTGTAAATCCCCTGAGGAATCTAGTAGGTTAAAGAGACGAAGACAAGAGGAGAAACAAGGGAAGGGACAAGAGCATATCTTTGGATGCTTTCTTGCTGAATAGGGCGGTAGGTTCAGGGGGGCACAGCTCTTTCTGTTGTGTGTTGTGATCTTTGTGGTTGCTTCAGTGTGTGTTCTGAAAACTGCACAACTTCACCTTTTTATGCATTGAGATATACACACCAGCATCAGAGCATCTTGCAACTGATTAATTTGCACTTGTTATTATGATCTATCTATTGATTCTTCTCAGAGTTCGAGTACATGTGTTTCAGCAACTGAAAAGCTAGCTAGCTCCTTTCTAAGCCTGCATTTTGCATCTGTTTTTTTATTCTTTTTTTATTTTTTTTTCAGGGTAGTACCATCAGCTTGCTGATCTCAGTCAAGGACAAGAACATAACAAGAACAAAGTGAAGCTCAAGATGATGGTGCAGATGGAGAAGCTTGTGAGGCAGTGCGACATGGAGGTCATGAAGATGGCCATGCTCAAGCATGACCTTATGTGATCATCATGATGATGGTGGTGGTGGCATCAGCAAAGCTCTCTTTTCTGAATTTTTCTTTCAGGTTAGTGGACATTCTTCTGTTCCTCCTCCAATTTCTTTTACAACCCTACAATTAACTAGCTGTTAGAGCTGCACTGCACAGGGTTCCAGGTAGCCGAAATGATGAGCAAGGCTGCAACTTTGAGGATGCAGTGTGTGTGGGGAGACAGAATGGAGGCTGCGACCTGAATTTTTACAGACACCGATGTAATGTACTTTTCCTCCCCCCTCTGAAAAGTTCAGCACTGAATTTTAGCTAGCCCCGTGCGAGTTCATCTGCATGCTTTGCTTACTCCCCTGATTACTTTATCATTGCAATAGCTATCAGGTTAATTCTTGTGTTTGTTTATCTGCTCGGTGCTTGGTGCTAGTAAGTAGCTTTTTTTATAAAAAAAACTTTACTGATCAGTCTATGCTCCTGCATGCATGCTGCTGTTGGTTAAAATTTGAGAGCTACCCTGACAAATCATTCAGGCCAAAATGGCATCAACTTTAGAGTAACAGCAAGAACAGGTTTTGTCAGGCAGCCATCAGACATCAGAGATGACAATTGCTGTCTGTTACTATCACTTATTAACAGCAAGCATCATCTAATCCTGGAAAATTTCTGATGAGAGCTTGAAATGGATAAAACCAGGTTGCAAACTTGAAACTTTTCTGAAGAAGAATCATCTAGTTATAACCATGAATCTAGAAACAGAATAGAACAGATCAACAGAACCCCCTTCTTTTTTCAGTACAGAGTATGCTTTTGAGATGCACAAGAACACTCTCTGCTACTCTGACTACTGATTATACTGCATTGTGTGTGTCACCACAGATCAATTTGCTTTTCCTGAAGAAAACAATCGATGAGCTGTCCTGAAAATCATGGAGTAATTGGAAGAACAGAGGCTAAAACCTCCTGACAAAAGTGTCTTTTCTCACCATGGGTGAGAGCTTGCTCCCTCTCTCTTTAGCACTTTCTCCTCTACCTACAAAGCTTCTACTGTTCCAATTCCTCACCTTTTTACTAATCTTTTATCCACAAAAGATGCACACTACATTACTATTACTAATTTACTACTACTGCTAGAGCTAAATTTTAGGTTTGCATTGAGCTAGTACTAATCAGTGAGTGTACTTGTTAATTCTAAAGGCACTAGTAACAATCATAACAATAGTGAGTAGAGTAGTAGTAATTGTTAATGGTAAAATAGCGATGATAATAAATTAATAATAATCATCCTTGCAAAAAGCCATTGCAGTAGGAAGAAGACTGAAAGAAAGAAAGAAAAGAAAGCCGAGAAAGCAGGAGTGCTTCTCTCTCTCTAGATGTGGGGCCCACCTTGCCGTACGGATGCGCCTCCCTGCGCCGGCAAAGCGTGCGCCATTGTCTTGTCCCTTGGACTATCATCCATCACCCTTTGCTTAGGCTTTCTTATTAGTGCATTAATCATTTAAAAAATGATCTCTTCTTCTTTTCAAGTCTCCATTATTGTAAGCAATTCGTCCCTGCACAATACAGCTCTCTTCCTCAGCTCTTGAAGCTGTGGACTTAGCTCCATCGTTTGCTTTTCAACTTTTTTTTTTTTCGCTGGGACGGCGAAGAATACCGACCTATGTATATTAAGGCTTTTCAGCTTATCAGCCGCAACTAAAATTTAAATTTGAAAACTTGATTTTAGGTTGATTTTGATAATTTTTCATCGTAGTTTATTTTTCAGCATTGATTTTTAAGTTGCGAAGAACGTATACATAAAGGTTTTATGAACAGCTTTTTTTTATCGCTAATAGGTATTACGTCTTATAGTCAGCTGTTTGCTGCAATGGCACACTAGTAGCATCAGTGTTGAGTAATTTGGTCAGTGAAGCAAAATTAATTAAGCACCGGTGATTAAACTATGCAGACCCCCACATAGTTTGTGCTTGTGTCAGGATCAGAGTTCAGACATGCATGCTTAGCTGATGCTTCCTCTCAAAGGGATGTGTCTGCATCATCAGCCTTTGCTTCTCCTCTTTTCTCTGCTTGCTTGGTTTTCCTGCAATGCAAACATATACCACAGCAACTGCTGTTAACAACAAACAACAGTGCTCTGATTTGTCAGGATGGGCCAACAATGAGACAAGAACCTGCCCTTCTTATCTCCCTCCTCAAAGATATGTTGTGCTCTTGGATGCATCCATTTGGATAGATATTAGATCCCTGCATCCATATGCATATATGCAGGCATTGCAAAGGGAAATTAGCATATGTTGCAATGCTGTGGCAATAATTCATTGTACAGGAGGACACTCATATCATCTCATCTCACCCCTCATCATCATCATCAGGTACATTTCACACATGGAAATGCACCTTTGCTTGTTTTCAGTGACAACACTGACAGCTCCATCTTACTAGGTACTACCAGTTAGTTGCAACCTGACTTGCGCATACATTTCAGAAGGAAAAAAAAAAAGGAACTAAACTGATTCATTCAGTAAAGAATTGCACAACTGCACAAGGCATTGGTAGATGGTACTACATGTGTGCAATGCATTTGCCTGCATTTGTGCAATGATCATGAATGCTAACTTGTTTAGTGTGTTAAGCATTGCATCCATCACACACAAAGTGCCACTGCTTCAACTTTGAAATGTACTAAAAAAAAAACACTGAGATGTACGACTCCTCCTCCTTGTGGGGGCCCATACAAGAGAGAATAGAGAAGATTAAACTAGAGTCCTGCAGGGTTGTCTGCTCTGGGAGGGGCACCTCATGCAAACTGACTAGTGCCATTGCCCCAGGCCTCTGGGCCTCTTGCTTGGCATGCCAAAAAGGAGGAGGGTCCAAGGTAAAAATATACCCTCTACCTAGTGTCTAGTGACCATTGCCAGTGTTTATAAATCACCACCTCCCCTGTAACTCCCATTTCCAGCTTCACACATTCACCAGCCTCACTCTCACAACTCATACTCCTCCTTCTGAACCTATCTTGTTTGTCCTCTGGAAGTTGAGTAGAGGAAGAGAGGAACAGACAACAGAAACAAGCAAGCATCTTGGTGGTTGTTTTGGATACATATACAAGGTTAGTTAGTTGGTTAGTTACTTGTTCTTTGTGGTAGAATTAGCATCCTTGTCTGAAATGTTGTTTGTGTCACTCAGAGATTGTTCTGATGACATCATCATGTTTCTTGATCTGAGCTCCTGCTCTCAAAGTTCAGTTTTTTGTTCATCTTGCTACTAGCTCTTTTGATGTAATTTATCATTTCTGAAGTCTGAACCATTAGGATCAATGAAAATGAAATTTTTTTTTAAAGTACTTAATGGTATCTTTGCTTCACATTTCAGCAGGGTGCAAGTGCAAGAATTGGTGATCTGAATCCTGAATCAAAGTTGAGGGAATCACTAGGATCAATCAATCAATTCCAAGAGGCTTAGCTGAAGCAGATGATGAGGATGGACAAGCTTGTGAGGCAATGTGACATGGAGGTGATGAAGATGGCCATGCTCAAGCATGAGGAGACCTTCAGGCAGCAGGTAAATCTCACTGAAATTAATCCTATCAACTACTTACAACTAGTAGTTAATTACTGGCCATTGCAAATTTCTTGAATCCTACATATGAACTACTTCTGATTAAGTTTCAATTAATTATTAATCAGGTTCATGAGCTGCATCGCCTGTACCGAATTCAGAGGCAGCTGATGAGCGACCTGACCATGGCCGAGCTGAGCTCCGGCCACCGCCGCCGGCAGCCTCGCCGGAGCAGCAAGCAACCTCGCCGCGCGCTGAACCTGCAGCTCCCCGCCGACGAGTACATCGTCAGCGCCAACGCCGCCGCCGACGACGACGACACGGCCGAGCTGGACCTCACTCTCGCCGTCGGCGGCGGCCGCAGCTCCCGCAAGTGCAACGCCGCCATTGCCGCCGCCGCCGCCGCCGCAGGTGGCTCCTCCCCCTTCGCCTCCGACTGCTCCGGCAGCGGCCTCTCGTCGTCGCCGTCGTCGGCCGAGTACTCCGACGGCGCCGCCATGTTCCTCCACGCGCCGCCCATGCCGCCCCCGCCGTGCCAGCGAGCAATGGCGTTCGACCTCGCCATGGGCGACGCCATGAAGCAGCAGCAGTCGCCATGGCTGGTGCAGTGCCAGTATCTCAGCCTCAGGATGACATGAACAGCAAGCTCAAGCTCAAGCTCAAGCTCAAGCTGTCCATGATCACACTGTGCTACTGCTACTACTGCTCCTACTCTTAGCTTAATCATCTTGTGTTTGTAGAAGAAGAAGAGAAGAAGAACAAGAAGAAGAAGCTAGCCACTAGCTTAATCATTTCCTCTCCCACTGTTAATTAATCAATTATTTGTTCTAGCTAGGTGATCAGTGCAGTTTGGGCAGGGGGGATTAAGTCCTAATCCTGAATTCCTGATCCCAAAGTGTCCATTGATCATCATTTGATCGATCTTGGCTAATTAATGAGTGCATGCTGATTGATTTGTGTCTATTCCTACTAGATCATGGCATGTTCATGATTTGCAATGCAATTTGGAGCATTATTGATTGCACAGTTGCATGCATGCATGGATGAATGAATGAATGCAAAGGTAACCTGGAAAAAGGGAGTTGCAGTGAAAAGGTAAATAATCAGGCAGTGAAACTGAGGGAGTAGTAGAAAGAAAGCATAGGTAGCTACTACATGGAAATTGAAGTGAAAAGAGGTTGCATTCTTTGCAGTGCAAAAGGTTGCAGCTGATGGCCAGTAGGCATGCTGTCTCCAGAAGTTCAGATCAGTTCAAGAATTTAAATATCAATGATTTTTTTAAAAAAAAGAAGAATTAAGAGAAGTAGAACAAATGGCACCATTAGGAAAAAAGGATATTCCTTTCTTTATCTATGATGATTGACTCTTGAAGGACATTCTGCATGCCAACAAGATAGAGTTTCAGGCAAGAAAAGGGGATCATTGCAACTAAAAAACACACCCAAAAAAAAAGTTTCAGAAGATGCAAATGGATAAAATGAAACTGTTGTCACACGTTGTTGCTTTGGCTTCAGTAATTCAAGACCAAGATATCTTTGGAAGCTGTGGACAAGAGGATAAAATTAAAATAGTTGACCTGTACTGGAATACTGGATACATATCTGGATTCATTGTCTTTCTTTATGGAAATAGATTCATCATCTTTTGCAAAAGCAAGTCATCAGAGGCAAACAAAATAATTCTTTAAAGGGAGAAATTGCAGGTATGTTCAGAAATTGTGAAGCATTTGCAAAGAAGTTCCAAAGGAGAGTAGTAAGGAGCAGGCAACCACTACCTGAAGAAATATCTCAAGTGATTAATACAGACAAGTGCAAGTGTGCAACTAGCAGGTGATCCATCGTTATCTTGAATCGAACACAAACCAAATTTGAACCAAAAAAAAAAAAATACATAACCAACGATTCCTTGTACCGAAATCCTGAATCTGACAGAGGAGCACCAGAAGACAATGCTGTGCAGTACGTATGTGAAAATCCCCGGCATGATTCCCGGCTGCATCCCAATAAGAAAACCGTGACAGCAGCAGCTAGCTACCGATCGATCGATGGCGATCGATAGCTATAGATATCTCGATATCTATGAAAAATAATGAAATGGATGGCCATGGAATGGTACAAAATATCGTACTTCACGCATCAGTAAGCTGCTACCCAGTACATGTACTGTCTTTCTCTCTCTCTCTCTCAGTCTGTTGTGTTCTGAGTTCGATGCATTAAAAAGAAAACAAAACTAAACAGTAGTGTTGGTGCTATTTTCTCCATCACTATAATTCATAGCGGCTGGAAGAGCTATAAACTGTCTTGATTAATCCGATGTATGACATGTACTACTACTAGGTATGCAGCTCATACACAGTATGCTCATTGTCTGATCAACCAGAGCACAAGCAGGAACTGTGTTGGCACTGTTCTGTTCATGTGCAGATACCTCGTGGAAGAACATGCCACCTCAAAGAGCAAAGACAAGCCTTTGTGAATTTCATGGACTGTGTAATGTGTGATGTGATATTGGATCATTTTTATAGTGGTGTTAAAATCTAGATAAATTTTGATATTATTACTTTTTCTTTTTAGTAAGATAGAGCTCATATGAAATACTCTGTGTGTTTGGTTCTCTACCAGTATGCTTGATATGGTGAAGAAAGTTTCAGAGTGTTGCGAAATTGAGCACTGTGGCATTACAAATGACTGTCTCCAATCCAAACCACAGTCACACTAATACTAGTTTAGTTGCCAAATACTACTACTAATTGGTCATATTTTGGTATCAATCAACGGCTATACACTTTGATACCAACCAGATGGAACAATCTAAGAAGGTGTATTTCTTGTTTCAGTAAAAATCAAGAAGATGTATTGCAAAAAAAAAAAAAAAATCTTTATTTTATTTCATGCTGCAGTATTCATATGATGTAGTATGTTTTGTAGCCCATGGGCCGTATTAATTGCTGGCCTAGCCCATGACAGACACAAAAAGGAAAAGCCCAAAAGGTCGTGTTCGTAAGACGATGTGAGGCGTGACGTCACTCACGTCCCATTTTCTTTTTCCTTTGTACCTTCCACAAATTAAGGTGTATCACAACGGTCGGACTCGAGTGGTGTAACGACACAAGAGAGTGGGAGAGGATAAAAGGAGAATATCCTCGTGGAAATTCTAGATCATGTTTTTATCCAACTTTTTTTCACTGACTTACTTTTCATAAAAGTCATGGCAAAAGATACTAGCATTATATATTACATTCGTACTAAAATATAAGAAGAGATTTTTCTATAAACATAGTACAAACGTAGGCATTTATTCAAAACACACGCCAACCCACGTACCCTTACTCTTACGAGCACCTCTAAAAAAATTATGCTGGTAAAAATCTTAATATCATCTATCACTGAAATAATAATTAGCTGTAAATCATGCACCGATGTTAAGTAGGGCCATAAGAAATCTAACCCTACGCTCACTTCGCAAAATATAATGGATTTCAGTCATATATTTGCAAGTTAAAATCTCTTTTGGATGGAGGTATAAAAAAGGAAAGATGTCTTATTTTAAGAAGAAGCCATGAGGAAAAACCAGACCTCAAACACAGAAAACTCACCACCCAGCTACAACAACAAGAATAGCAAAAAAAAAAAAAAAAAGTTTCCATATATACAGGCAAAGACAATGATATCATCGTTATGACACTGACACATCCACGAAGATAATGGTTACAAAGATAGGAGGTGAATATTTTTTTTTCCTCTAAATTGTAGACCATGGTCTTAAATGAAAAAGAAGTATGCGACCCTAGCATGCTTTGCATATCATTATATCACGGTGGGATATGCAAATTCAACTACTCAATCTACTTGAGTCTTTGACTAATAGACCTATTAATTAATATATTTGGTTTGAACACAAAACCGAGTCGCTGAAGGTTTTTTTTATTATTAAAGACAAATGCTATCAAAGGTCAGGCTATCAACAATTTTGTTGTCATTGTTGACTCGAGAGAAGCAAAGGAAAATGCTGCCGTATCGATGGTAATTTTGCAGTCAGCCTCGTCCTCACCATTGCCAACATCGATTTCATCGGTCATCGAATCGGGGAAAAGAAAAGAAGTAAAGACTGTTTTTTTTTATTTATTTCTTTTGGAGTCATGCTTTCCCTATTTTAGGATATCTGTGTAATTTGTTCATTTTAAATGGTCTTTCTTAAAATCGTATCGTATGTCTATCTAATCTCATCGCTCTTTCTATGAGAATGTGATTTTCGCTGATGTATGTTATATGTAATCTTTTATATTGGATAAATGCATGAGTTTAAAAGAAAAGAGAAGCAAGCAAAAAGAATGGTGCCGTACAGTGCAGGTGCCACTGCCACGTGTGCGGTGATCCGGACAAAATCAGTTGCAACAAACGCCACGTGTACAACGATGTGGTGGCACGTGTCACTGACGAGTGGGCCAACCGCGGTGATAGCGTGACACTAGTCCATCACTGTTTTTTTGTTAGTTTAGTGCCTCACCGATTAGGGCCATTCTGACACTTGTTTAAACTGTGCTAATTAACTTCTCGCTAATGACGTTTTTGGTAGTAAATCACGTCAAATTCTTGGACGGTTAGCGTACTTCGCATTCACGCGTCTCTCGTGTTGAATTCTTTTTTTTTTTTTTTTTTTACAACTGAAACTGATGTAGTGGCAGACTGACAGTAAACTGTGGAAGAAACGGAGTGTCAGTTTCACATATGGAGTGCTTAATTAATTAGTATGTACTACTCAAATTATGCCATGTTGCTGTAATCTCACTTGATAGTTACTCAAAGTTTGGCCATATGCTTAGCTACTTCGAGCTGATCTTTATAATACTCAATGTACATTTGGCAACATTTAATTTGGTCTTCCAGAGTTGGTTCTGGATTAATGACCTTGCAGGTCACCAAAAGGCGCACTAATTTCCATCATGTCTAAAGTGATCAACTTGGAGATATGGCCATCATCAAGCCCCCACATATGATCCACGCAGAATAAAATTGTTCTACGGCTGTGTTTAGTTCAGCGCGAAGTTTGGATTTTGGTTGAAATTGGAGATGATCGTGACTGAAAAGTTGTGTGTATGACAGGTTGATGTGATGAAAAAGGACTGAGTTTGGATCCAAATTTGGATCTAAACACAGCCTACATACCATCATTTCATTCAGGTTTAGTTCCATTCTGATTCTGATTTAGTGTGCTTAAGTTTGTTTACACAGCTAAATATAGAGACATGTCGACACTACTCCCTCCGTCAAAAAAAAAAAAAAAAAAAAGCAAAACCCTTCCTTTGAGGGCTGTCCAGATTCACGATGTCTTCTAGATTGCTTTTTTTTTTTTTGACGAGAGAAGTATGTCTCAAATAACCGTTTCTTCATCACTGAAGTAGTGTGAAAAGATTGCGTTTTTAAAAGATTGCATTTTTTTTTCCAATCCTGTTTTGTCCCCTTGATATTATGTCGTTTTCATCAGCAGTTTATCACGCTTCTAGCTTCATTTTAGCCGTCCAAAAACCCTTAACTGCGATGGCGCACAACGCAACAAATCATCTTTTCGAGGATTTTGCGAAGAATCGATACAAAAAAGCAACGTTGACGTGAGCGAGAAAATTCAGAAACTTTCAGAGGAAAAAAGAAGAAGAAAGGTTTCAACTTTCAAGAGGTAGTACTAGTAGTAGTAGTAGTGCAGAGATATCTGAAAAAAAGTGCAGAGAAAAAAGAAGCAGCCGAGGTAGTATAAAAGTTGGAGAGAAACAGGTGAAGCTGCAATATTTCGCCACATCTTCTTCTTCTTCTTCTCCATGCCGATCGCCTCCAAGCTCGTCTACTTCCAGCGCCGCCGCCCATCGCCGGCGCCGCCGGAGCCGGAGCCGGAGCCTCCCGACCCTCGCCGGCAGGCCCTGCCGAGCCGGAGCCGGAGCCTCCGCCGCACGCCGCCGAAAGCCGGTGAGCTAGCTTTCTGCCGTTTCTTGGCTAAAGCTGCGAGCTGTTTTTATTTATTTATTTATTTATTTTTACGGCTTCTCGAGTGAGGAGAAGTTTTCGGAGGAGGATTTCTTGTCCAGTGTTTAGTTGGATTTCAGCTTAGGAGTAGCTAGTGAGAATCATGGTGTGGTTCATGGTTTTGTTTGTGACGTTGTGGCGAAGTGTTGGCGATTTGGGTGAGGTTCTCCAAAGAAAGTAAGAAACGATTTTGACAAGGGAGAAGGGAGGGTTTAGATTGAGATTTGATTGCTGATTTGGAAGGGGAAATGGATGGTTTTAGAGATTTGCCTAGGAAGGAGACACCAGGGGAGTTCCAATCTGGTACTTGGATCAGCAATCAGCTTGTAAGAACTAAAGAAGTGGATTATTTCATCTTTTGTTTTGTAGGGCTCACCCCCGTGAAGATTTGTGTTGGAAGCTTTGGTAGAGTGATTAGTTGTAGTCAGTTGAGATGAACTGAGGCGTGCATCAGTGAATCAGATCATCTGCACTTTCATATGCATGCCCTTGTCAGATCTATGGCAAGTTAGCAAACAAATGTTTGGCTCTCATAGAAAAAAAAATGTCAAGTCTGGTTCTCGCAAAATCTAAGTTATGTGTTAGTAAATTTGGTCGTTGATGAGATCTATGATTTTGAGTGTAGTGATGGGTTTGGTGATCTTTTGTTCTTCAAGAAACATTAATGTGTTTGCTGGTGTTCTGGGGAATTCATCAGCTGGTACAGTGGTACTAGTAGAAAGTTAGTTTGACAATCCTTTTCAAACTAGGTAGAGTATGTGCTGTAACTCGTGAAGGATATTTACTACAACCATGATAAGAAGGTACTAGTAGCATATACCGAAATATTTTTCAGAGAGGAGGTTCAACTAATCTGAAGGTAGATTTATGGTTAAATGACAAAGACAGTTCTTTGGTTTGTAGCTCAAATTTAGTAGCCTAATTAAGCCTGTAGTACTTTGCATTCATACTAATTAGATGTTAATTGCTGGTAAACTGCTATTTCAAAACATTTTATGGAAATTCCCATTGTTTAGTAGCAATCATTTCTGATTAACTAATGCTTGTCTTGTTCCATTTGCGCCGAAATTATGGACTGGATTTCCCATTACTAAACAGATAGAGTCCGAACATAGTTCTACTGTTTTAGCAGGTTAAGTATCAGCCCTTGTAGTAGCCTGCTGAACCAGTAATTTCAGTATCCGGCTGTGTGCATCTTAGTTATGCAGAGGCCGGAAGTGTTCTCAGGATAATTGTATCACCTTGATGTAATTGACTGAGTTCAATAAAAGCTTCCATTATCTTAAAAGAAAGTAATTTCAGTATCATCTGTTGGCTATTGCAGTGTGCTAGTTTTGTGGTGTGCAGACAACTGTGAAGTGTGCTCATGCACCAAATAATCATATGGACACTAACCCTTTTTACTGAACACTATTGCTTTCATGTGCCCTTGCTTATCTGCACTCTTTCTTAGTACGCAACAATATCATTCATGGCAGAAATAAGTATGGTTATCCATGTTTCTTCATGTATTGATGATTGTTGTGAAATCTTGTTCAGTAATTACCCACTGTTTCTAACATTTGTCATTGATGAAACTAGGGTCAGGAGCATGTTCCAGGAAGCAAAAGAGATACCTCAAAGGGTGTCGCATCTGCTGGAAACGTAACAGGACAAGCAGGCAGCACGGGCTCCAGCTCAAGGCTAAACCGCAGCGTATCAGATCATGGCCGGCTTCCTGATTCCGTTCAGCAGGCTAGGGAAAGGCTACTTCAGAGGCTTAACAGCGTGGACTTATCAGGAAGAAGGTCCGCATCAACTTTTTTTGCACTCCCTCCTCCAGCTTAGAACTTAAGCTACAGAGAATCTACATTTACAAATTCCATCCCATTGTTGCAGGCAAAATACATCGTTGTCATCAGAAACCATTCATGCTGGAGTAGCCCCGGGCGTCTTCACCACCTCAGATAGCATATTCAGCAGTCTAACCAGTTGCTTCGACACTGACGTATCGATCGCTCCCTGCAAATTCCAAGAGAGCACAGCTGAAACCTTCAACACCGCAGATAAGCATACGTTTACCGAGCATTGTTCTGAACCGGCTCCTACACAAGAAGTAGAAAGCTGCAGAGTAACAGATGATGACGAACTCGCGGGACCTTCAACGGAGTGCTCTATATGCCTGGAGAGATGTGGGGACGCAGATGGGCTCCTCGAGCTGCGGTGCAAGCACATCTTCCACTCGGCCTGCCTCGAGCGATGGCTGCGCTCTCGCAGCGACTGCCCCTACTGCAGGGCCAGCGTGCTCCTAACAGCAGAAGGATGAGAATTTGAGGATGAAACTAAACCCAGCTCTGTAGAACCTCTCTTTAAGCCCTTAACTTTGTCACTGCTCACATGCTCTTCTTCCAGTACTAAGTTTTTTCCCCTTTTGCTGATGAGGCTGTGAAATCTGTGATACTTTTGTCACTGTGAGGCTTCAGAAAGTTAGCATCTTACTGTACCATGAATGTGTCTTGAACCTGACTGGGTTGTTTGCAACTGGATCATGCTCTCTCCATGCATATAGTTAGAGTGAGAGCTGAGCTGCTACCTGTTTTTCCATGGAAGCTTTTGTTTGCTCTTCCATGTTGTGCAATCTGAAAGTGAGTGATTGCTTTTGCTCTCGTCTTGCTGATGCCAATCCAGCTGAGCATTGCAGTTTGTTATGTGTCGCGTTCATTCGTTTTTGTTCCTTCTGCAAGTATGTTGTTCGTCATCTGGAAAATTGGAATTCAAACTTCAGACTTTCAGAGGCATCATCGATACCTGACGAAATTCAGTGAGCAAAGATCTCTGTCCTGATCACACAAGTCACCTTCTCAACGAACTTTCTATATAACCTATTCGACATCTCTATCACCCGTACTTGTCTCATAAATACATAGTACATACAAGGCCAGATTCTGTAGATAAGTATAAATACATAGTACATACAAGACCAGATTCTGTAGATAAGTATAAATACATAGTACATACAAGACAGTATTCACGTAGAATACAGAAAAATATATATAATGCAAACCTTAGTGTAAACATGAAAACTACCGTACAATAATAAAAAAAAAATGAATGTCTAACATTTATCCACGTCATCCTTAGTACATGAACATATACTATACACACAATTTTTCCGTGCACACCTTGTACACACCAACTAGCAAATATCATAGAAAATAAAAAAAATTGGACACATACAGTTAAACGTTTCATATATTCTAGAAACTTCCCCCTAAGCACCCTTCTGTCTCATATTATATGATTTTTTTTTTCAAGTTAAACGTTTGACTAAGTTTATAGAAAAAATATATAATAACCCTTTCGACATAAAACAAATATATTTTGAAAATAGATTAAATATTAATTGTTAATGAAACTAATTTAATATTATAGATATTGCTAATATTTTTATAAATTGGATCAAATTTAAGTAAATTTGACTAAAAAAGTTAAAATAGCTTATAATATAAAGGTAGTAAAACTTTTACTTTTGGGTGTGTTTAGTTCACGCTAAAATTGTAAGTTTGATTGAAATTGGAACGATGTGACAGAAAAGTTGAAAGTTTATGTGTATAAAACTTTTACTCATGGTCAAATCCGAAAGTAAAAAAAATTCACTCAGAATGGCATGGCCAAATCTTATATATCTACTCCATTTTTTAATATTTTCTCGGGCGTAGCCGCGTACTCGTAGTAGAGAGCTGGGTACGTGTAGTACACTGTACTTGCTGGCTAGCTTGACCGGCGGCGACGTGGCCGGTCAACCCGACCGCCACGGCGACTCGTCTCCCCACTCCACGTGGGCCCCACCACCGCACGGCCGGTGCGTTGACCGGTCAGTCTCCCAGAGCCCCACCATCCACACGGTCGTCGCGATACGACAACGTGGGCCGTCCACGTGTCCCATCGAGAGCCAATCGGACGGTCAATCGTCGTCTCAAGCCTCTTAATTGGGCGCCTCCTCATTAAAAAAACAGAAAAAAAAAGGGGAAAAAAAAGCGAAGCTTTCGAGCTCCTAACAATAGGAGCAAAAGAGACAGCAAAGACAGCGCAGTTTTAGTGCGAATTTGGGAGGAAATTCGGTGGGAATTTTCGGGAGGTGGAGGAGGAGAGGGAACGCGGCGATCTTTGCGGCGACGACGATGCTGCTGCGGTGGCTGGCGCGGCCGGCGGAGAGGTGCCTGGGGCGAGGCGGCGGCGGCGGAGGAGGGGGAGGAGGGGATGGGTTGCTGTGGCACGCGGAGCTGAAGCCGCACGCGAGCGGGGAGTACTCCATCGCGGTGGCGCAGGCGAACGAGGAGCTGGAGGACCAGGGGCAGGTGGTGACCTCGCCGGCGGCGACCTTCGTCGGCGTCTACGACGGCCACGGTGGCCCCGAGGCATCCCGCTTCATCTCCTCCCGCCTCTTCCCTCACCTCCACAGTTTAGTGCCTCGATAACAAGATTATTTTAGCGTGTGAATTTGATTTAGAATAGAACCAATCAGTTCGTAATAATGTCTTGGTAGGTTTAAGATTTTTCATTTCTGACAAAAAAAAAAATAATGCGTTCTTTTTGTTTGGCGTAATAGTATTTATTTTTTCTTTCCTTATATGGGTTTGCTTAACTTGACCGTTCAGTTTTCTGCGTCTTTTTAGTCAGGTTTAGCGTAGAATTCGGTGGATTTGATTAATTAATTAGTGTAGTTTTTACTCCTCTTTGCATAGTTGGCATTTAATAACCTGTTTGTCGAAATAACAATCCTTTGTTTTGTCCAGTTCTATTGATACCTGGATAGTGTTCTACTGTGATGATTATCCATTTTTTTTGCTTCATATGCCACTTGCTCATTTAGAACTTTGCATATGCCTTATCTTTTGATAGCTCCAGCTGGTACTTGGTAGACTCTAGATTGTGTTGTCTATTACTGATGAGATGAATTTTGTGGTTTACCTACTTATTCTGACCAAAGATATCATCATAATTCAATCAAGTTATGTGCTCACCATTAACTTAAGATGTACTAACGATGCCATGCTCTGAATTAATTGGATCAGGGTTTGCATCTGAGCAAGGTGGCATGTCCACCGATGCAATCAAGAGGGCATTCCATGCCACGGAGGAGGAGTTCTTGCACATGGTCAAGCGATCCTGGCTCAAGCAGCCACAGATTGCCTCGGTTGGTTCATGCTGCCTCGTCGGAGCAATCACCGATAACGTTCTATATGTCGCCAATTTAGGGGACTCGAGGGCCGTCCTTGGCCGTAGGGGGCCTGATGGTCGGGAGGTAGTGGCTGAGAGACTATCCAATGACCACAATGTTGCAGAGGAGGAGGTCAGAAAGGAGCTCACTGAGCAGCATCCTGATGATTCACGTATAGTCATCTATACCCGAGGAGTTTGGAGGATTAAGGGCATCATTCAGGTATGTACCGTTCAACCCTGTTAGTCGGTATATTTGTCGTATGTGGCATACTATTTGGAGTCATGTGTAGCACCGCCAAGTGATCTGGATTGTACTATTAAGCTTCACGCAGAAGCTAAGGCACAACAAACATGTTGCAGGTTTCTGATGTTAAGTTTCAGAAACATAGTAATTCAAATTTACCTCCTGTTATTTCAGATGATTATGAACAAGCAAAACATAAGTGAGACCAGATACTAGTTTTAAGGGAATATAATGAAATTTGATTTAGCTGTTTATCATCGCAACTCATGATAGCTGCTTTTAAATCCACCCTGAAATTGATGGGCAATCCAAAGTTCTAGCAAAGTTACATATTTATGTCCTTGCATCTCATTTGCTGGCTTTATACCGTGATGTGCAGAATTTGTTACTCGGATAAAGGCAATATTCCTCTTTCCTAGATAAAATTCGGACGTCACTTTCATTTCATGTTCAATGTACATTGATGCATCTGTTCTCGAAATCGTGACATAGATTCTAATATTCTTTTGTAAAGCACTTCTTGCATCCGATAAAAACATAGGAATATATCCTGTTCTAAAAAGCCAGTAAGTAGGATTGCTTGTGCAGTGTGGCTAACCCTTATGCTAAGCCATGCTCGTGTAAAGTTTCTCCTTTTTGTATTTTCTTAGGCCTCACGGTAATCGATCTTGCGGAATATTAGATTACATAAAAAGAATGACACTGGCTACTTGCATCCATGATCATCAGTATGCTTTACCACGTTTCCCAAAACTTTCAACAGTTACACTCACTATCTGCTTTCTTGCATCTGAGATGTGAGATGCTGTTTAACATATGGACACTGTTTGTTTCATTCTCAGGTTTCCAGATCAATTGGAGATGTATACCTGAAGAAGCCTGAATTTGCTAGAGACCCTATATTCCGGCAATATGTTTGTTCCATTCCATTGAAGCGACCTGTCATGACGGCTGAACCATCGATCAAAGAACATCAGTTGAGGCAGCAAGACTTATTCTTGATATTTGCATCGGATGGTCTGTGGGAGCAGCTAACTGATAAAGCAGCGGTTGATATCGTCTTCAAGAATCCCAGAGCAGTAAGCTATGGTTTACTCCAATCTCACGACTAACTGTATATACAAAATCTGATGCATTTGTGTGAACTTGTGTTTGATAGGGGATAGCGAAGCGATTGGTGCGAGCAGCGCTGACTGAAGCGGCAAGGAAACGAGAGATGAGATACAGTGACATCAAACATATAGAGAGAGGCAGCAGGCGGAATTTCCACGACGATATCACAGTCGTTGTGGTCTATCTTGACCATCACAAGCATGGTGTGCGGCCTAATTTGGGTAACAGAAACAGTTTCCGGTTCACCAATGCGCCGGTGGACATCTTCTCCGGCAGCTCAGAAGAGGTGGATCACCACCCTCTCAGGCTGAATCTTGCAATGGATGGTGCTGTGGGTTAGGTTTGTGTTTTTGCATAAAAAAACAAATATAGTCAAAAGAAAAGTGACAAAAAGGGATGAATTCTCTTTTCTGTCACATAGATTGAGCCAAACACAACTTTCACCAAGATATCAAAATATGGGATGCATTTAGAGGTTTGAGGTTTTGCTTTTCATTTTGTACATAGTGGGTTTGTATAAAGTTGTCCTAGACTCCAAACGAATGTCTCTTCTCCAAGCAAGTTGATGTTTCTGGAGAAAGAGTCTCATTCCTTTTGGAGATTATTGTGGCCTTGTGGGGGATCAATCATCAAAGACTGATCCTCAAAACAGAAAAAAGGAAAATCTAAAGATTGTTCCTAAATCCTCATGGATCCTTTGCATATCTAACAAGCTAAGGACTGTTTTTTCTTTGATCCTGAAGATGTGTAGAACAATGGGCTGTTTGGCACAGCTCCAGCTCCAACTCCACCTCTCCTGGAGCTAGAGCTCAGCCAAACAGTTTCAGCTCCACCAAAACTGAATGGATTCAAGATTCCAAAAAAATATATATACAACCTGAGATTGCTTGGCTTTTGTGTGTGTGCAGTAGCAGTAGCATGGGGCTTGTCAGTTGTCACCAAAAGAAGCGCTTTTCCAGCCTTTGTGACTTTCTCTTTTATCAGGCTTGGTGTTTTCTTCTTGTTTCACTGCTTGCTAGGCAGCTACTCCTGCTATAATGCTAGAGTAGACAGGAGAGCACTGCCGATATTGTAATCTTCTGTGAAGTTCCAAGACCCAGCGGTTGTATCTAGACATGATCAGACAAGAGCAACATTTTCTGAAGATCAGTACTCAGGTTCTCATGTTCCATGTAAACATATGCATATACTTGCTCAAAATATTGGAATAACAGGTTTACCAATGTTTCCAGTTTCTATATAATAGGACAGGTCAGTGGTCACCACTAACTACAATCAGGAGCCAAGCAGAGTGTGATTGTGACTT
This sequence comes from Oryza longistaminata, assembly GCA_009805545.1. NCBI lineage: Eukaryota > Viridiplantae > Streptophyta > Magnoliopsida > Poales > Poaceae > Oryza > Oryza longistaminata. The sequence goes on from CM020189.1 coordinate 16,863,440, forward strand.
GGGGGTGTCATTATCTGGTTCCAGTATTGTCAGCATCCTAGAGATCCTTATGCATTTGTCCATGTAGAAATTCCTTCCAAACATTCCAACAAGAACTCTCACAAGGCATTGCATATATCATGTGTGTAGTAGTTTTCAACTTTTCATGGTCCAGTCCTCCACAGATGCTACAGCTGCAACATCTATAGCTTACTCCTACTGCAAGAAAACAAAATTGCCAACTGTAATCAATCACATTAACACCCCTCTTTCCTTCTTCCACTGTTGCAGAGGACAAAAGAAATTGAATACCCCTGTCTGCAAGTGCAAATCCAGAGGCTGTTTTGGTAACACCACTACTCCCTACTGTACTCTCACTTGTTCTTCATTGAACAAAGCTACTGTAATTTCACCTAATCCTTGCTTAAATAAAAGTCTTGCTTGTTCTTCATTGAACAAAGCTACTGTAATTTCACCTAATCCTTGCTTAAATAAAAGTCTTGCTTGTTCTTCATTGAACAAAGCTACTGTAATTTCACCTAATCCTTGCTTAAATAAAAGTCTTGCTTGTTCTTCATTGAACAAAGCTACTGTAATTTCACC
>CM020189.1:16867639-16881512 GCA_009805545.1 Oryza longistaminata
AGAGAGCTGCTCATTCCAGCCTGTGCAAAGTCTAATACCTTTGGCCACAAACTTAAATACCCCTGAACAATTCCCCCCTGGTTTTTTGTCCTTTTTGGAGGGCCAAAAAGAATAAATTAAAAAAGCCGAAAAAAAATTGGAATTTGGGGGGGAAATTGGGAAAAAGGGGGTTTGGCCGGGAAATGTGTGGCCGGGAAACTGGTGGCTTATTTGTGCCCCAAATATGAATTGGTTTTGTTTTTTAAGTAAGGTTTTCATTCCCAGCTTCCTAAAAAAGCCTGAACGTTGCCAAAAAACAAAAACAGTTTATCGTAGTGTGGTAATTGGGTAATGGGGCCTAGTTGCTTACCTGGGAAATGTTTGTAAACCGTGACTTTCTTATCAAGCAAATGTTTCCATGGAAATGAAAATTTTTCCTTATGAAATTCAAAGGCTACAACTCCAAAAAATTTTGAAAAAAATGTTTTTAAGCACGTTTTTAGTGCATTCAGACCAGAGAAGGAATAATGTTTACGCTAATTGTTTGTTTTTCATCTTAGTGGGCCTATGTAATAAAGCTAAATACGGGCGAATTCGAATGACCAAAGTAGGCCCATGATCTAAAAAGGCCCTAATAGGAAAGAGGTCGGAATATTACATGGCCTGGTTTAAAAAAAATACAGTAGTTCATAACATGGGCCACACGTCGGCCACCCGTACCCGCTTCCCCTTCTTCCACAACCTTCCCAGTAACAGGCTCGAACAGCGCAAGCCTCCCGGTGGGCCCACAAGTTCATGCTCCTGGATGTCAGAAGACGGAAATATCTGGAACGTTTCAAGCTCTCGCGCGGTGCCCGGTGAAACGATCCAACTCATCACGCAAGCGACCGACAAAATCCCAGATTGAAAAATCCGGACTCGTCTACTGTCATCTTCTCCAAGGCGAGCCGACCAAACCAGAAATAGGGGGGCCCACAGCTCAGTGACACGAGAGCCAGCCCAGAATCTTCAGCGAACCTTTTTCCTTTTTCCCAGCATCAACCTCCGCTCACTCCTCGCTATATACCGCTCCTCAGCCAGCAAAATACGCACACAAAAAAAAAAAAAAAAAAAAAAGTAGTTTGACTCCTCGCGCGGCGCTCTCTCTCCTCTCTTCTCCATCCGGCCGACGATGAGCCACGGCGAGCGGCGGTAGACCTCGCGACGGCGGGGTCCTGGCGGCTGCTGGCGATGGGGTGGGGCCGTCCGTGCAGATGCTGGAGAGAGGTGGCGGGGTTCGGTGATGATGGTGCAGCACATCATCATCGCGACGGAACGGCGGTGTTACTTCTGGCGGCTGCGGCGGCGGGCGTGCCCCCGCGTCGAAGGCGGCGATAGCCTCGCTGAATGGAGGTGGAGGCCGGGGGAGGGCGAAGGCGGGGACTCGCTGGGGACTGCGCGATATGCCTGGACGCGTTCGGCCGCCGGAAGGAATGCCGTGCGGGCACCGGTTCCACGGCGAGTGGCCTCGAGCGGTGGCTCGGCGTCCTGGGGGCTGCCCCGTCTGGCCGCCGCGAGCTCCCGCGGCGGAACAACCAGCGGCGGCCGGCGGAGCAGCAGAGCGGCGGCGGGAGCGCGGACGCCGGCGAGAGGCGGGAGGCCGAGGGCGGTGGTGGTGAGCTACGTGGTGCTCGGAGATGCGGCCGCGGCGGGGAAGAGAGGAGCCATGGAGACATTAGGCAAGAGGACGTGGATTAGCGACCAGGATTATATTCTTCAAATTGGGTTTCAATTGGTTTTTAAGGTGGTCGATTTTTCTTTCGGTTTCTGTATATACACTACTAGCTGCGAGGGTAGAAAATCGATGGTGAATATTTTTAAATGTGGAAAATGAAAGTAATGCAATTACAAAAGCTCCGCAGTGTCGATTGCAAGATATCATTTTTTTAAAAAAAGGAAATTCTTCTTTTACATCTGCAGCTCGTGATAAACAGTTTTCAATTTCATATTAAAATTCAGCGTCAAAATCAAAATAATCTAACTGCCGCTCCGTGATCTAAATTCTTTAGAAAAATATATACTCTTTTGTTCCATGGATATATCACTATGAAAAATCTGGATAGGTCAATGTAGATTTATAATATTAGAATATATCTCTTCATGTGATTAAATTCATGTATTAGAATATGTCTCTTATATATTTTTCTAAATATTTTGTCTTGGATTTCTTCTAAATATTTGTCTTGATTCGTAGTATTCAAATATGTCTTATATATTTTGAGATAGTATATTTTGAAATAGAGTAGTACTGTCTAGGTTTGTAATACTACTTTGTTGAGATAGAGAAGTATGTCTAGATTTTAAGTACATACTAATTTTGAGATATTTTGGGATAGCATCCAGATTCTCGTAATGGACTATTTTGAGATAGATTGTAGTTAGTGTCCAGATTTTAGTACTGGGATATATTTAAATCTAGCTAGATTCGTAGTATAGGGATATATTTTATGCCGCAAACTTATTATATTTTGGGATGAGGGAGTAACATTTTCAATACAAAACAAAATATTAATCAAAAATATATTATATTAATATTTGATGAATATGTTTAAAATGTGCTAATTCTTTCTGTAAAGTGACGATAAAGGCTAACGACTAGTATATAAGAAGAGATCCAATTGGGCATTATTCGTCAGCCATTCGTTAAAAACCATCTTCAAACGCAGCAAAACGATCACCTCTGATCATGGGCAACAACAATCTATGAAATACTACTCCCCACGGATAACAAAAATTTACAAATTGATTTGCCACTCTTACTACTAGCTGTCTGTTAACCGATCGATGCGTAATGTAAAATTGCGTATTAATCTGTACATGGTGGCGTCCTGATTCAGCTTTAGAAAGCTTGGTGTTCTTGGCTTTTGCGGCGTCATCATGTGCCGGGTGCCTTGGAGTGTGGCGATCGTTTGGGCCTGAGGGGGGTAATCAGCTCGTCTGCAGCGCCATCCTTCCAAACATCTCCTCCACGATTGCATCGCTTGTGCTCACGTCATCCTACAAAGCATTTGCAGTGAAGCAATTAGGTTTGTTGATAAATCTGCAGGACACCTGAGATGAGAATTTAGAGCCTTTTAAGAGTATCCAATGATCAATTCTTAAAACTATATTTTTATCGTCTAAACTGATATAGAATGAGAAAACCTATCTCTTAAGAGAAACCTAAAATTAATTTTTTTTTTCCTCCCCTACACGTGCTCCTCTTCATCTCATTTTTTTCTTCACGGGGAGAAGATTGGGAAAAAAAATCGCTCCTTAAAGTTCTCTTCATCTCTTTTTTTTCCTTCATGCACGAGAGAGAGAGAGCGATTGAGAAACAAAAAAAATAGCTCCTTAAACGGGGAACGAGATATCTCAGAGTGAGAGCCTAGATTATTGAGAGGACATGTTAGGGGTTTTTGTTGGATGCAGTTTTTGATTAAAATTTTCAAATCTAAGGATAGTAAAATAAAATAAGAAAGGCTGTTGATGATGCTCTTACAAAGCTTAGCAGAATTCTCAGAAGTCTGAACATGGTTTGCAGCTTTCACTGAAGGGACGGTTTGATTCTTTGTTACCTTTTCTTTTCTAATTCACGATTTTGGATTTCTATTTGCACTCAAGTTTGAGTGATCAAGAAAAAATTCTTTCTAGAAATGTTCTCTAAAATAACTTTTTAACTTCGTAAGTTCGTATATACCCTCAATAGTTATAAAAAAGAATCATTTACATCTATTAATTTTCAGCTATCACGAATAGATAATATGTAATAATGATTTTTTTTTCAAACATCTAGAAAAAGATCTCCTGACCAAAAAACCATTCTCTTTTGAAAGACACAACGCTTTATGTTTTTCTATTTCTGCAGAGATGCACTAAACGTCTTTGTTTTGTCTTCATATTCTGAATTCGTGAGCCTTTCCAGGAAGCATAGACGCATCTGGAACTATGCGTATAATCGAGCTTTACACGCATCAATACACAATTAGGGATTCAGATTTTACACTGAGGTGTGTTTTTCCACGTTAAAATTAAAAGTTTAAAGAATTAGATATGATGTATGGAAAGTTAAAAGTTTATGTTGTAGAATAATTTAGACGAAAATTAAAAGTTTAAAAGAAAAGTTGAAATCTAAAACGGCACGAGTCAACACAAACTCACTCTGAATGAAACCGAGGAGCTACCTCTTCTGAACCTGAAACACCAACAGCCGGCACGCGCCGGAGCCTCACCACCATCATCCGCCAGTCTGTTAACTTCCTGCACAAATCCACAGCCAGAATCACCACAAGAAACTCTCCAAGAACACCCCCCAAGAACTCTCCTTCTCAGGCAAAATTTTTACTTGTGAATCGAGCTGCGTCAGAGGAGGCGACGAGGAGGAGACTGACGGCGAGCAAGATCACCAGCAAACTCCTCCCTGACGCCGATCTCGCCATGGCTTTTGTGTGTTCTTCTGCTTCCAACCACGCACAGCAGCACCAGTATCTACCGATCTGTCTGTCTCGAGGTCGCAATGATAGAGTCAGATTAAATAGTTGCGACTTGGAGCGAGGCCAGGTACGTACAGTGAGTGATCCGAGCTCCGTGTTGCGTCTTTAATCATGGAGCACTGGAAGTCTGAAATCACACGGAAAAGAAAGTCTTTTTTTTCCCTGACGCCCACACTAATGCAATTGGGTACCTACCTAACAATCTATGACATGAAACTTTATCTCAGATAAGAGGCCCAACGCCCAATTAAACCTAGCTACTTATGTAGCGATGATGTAGAGTAGTAGTAGATGATGGTGATATTGCTGCTCAGCATGAAAGGTTGGCATCCCAAGATCTCCGTATTTGCTGACGTGTTGGGCACAATTTCTTGTGATCATCCGTCACATTTGTAGTTTTGTATTGCTGAGTTTTTTCTTGTCAAGAACGCATTGTTTGGAGTCCTATAATTGCAATTTTCTCGCATTTTTTGGTCTCTTAGGTGGTTCGATCTTGCTCCTACTTTGTGCATGATGTAGAGTATGTCTGATAGCTGTTGGATCGAGTGCCTGACAGGTATCGCTGAACTTCTTCTTTCTCTGGTCAGCTTCTGGATCGACAAAAGGTAAAAGCAGATTATGACAATCTACAGGCCAGAGAGAGTTGAGAAGAAATATGGTCAGCTATCGCTGGCTAAGTGCTCAAGAATCTCGACCATAAACCATTAAACCTGTTTCTCTCTCAGCTAATTGCCTAATTGCACTTTCTTTGTGCGCAATCATAATTAGATTTCTTAGGTGATAACGGAATTCGGGCTGGTGGCCACTAGGATGGATGGGCCAGGTATATGCGAATTCTGGTCAACCGTGTTCATCATGCGGCCTGAGAAAGTTTATAGCAAGTTGACACAAATCAGTGACCAGGCCACTTATAATTTGCTTCTGGCTGTCGAGATCCCAATGAGCCACTCACAAACACCTCAAAAACATTTTAGCAGATGCAAATTCTGCAACACAGTTGAAGGAAATCATCATTCTAATTTCCAGGTGTCAGCTACTCAGCTGGTGGTGTATTGGCCACTCGGAGCGAGATCATCCATGGCCGGCGATCCGATCCTACGCTTGTGACGGCGATCCTACCTGGCTAAGCACTAGCGCTGCAGTGATGGCGTTGAGATTCCCGAAGTGGATTAGTTCGTGGATGAGGATAACCTCTCCAGGCCATTGCCAGCCACCCAGTGCTATACCGCTACTACATTCATCCAAAAATACAAGAACTTATAACCGGATGTACCATATTCTTTATATTCGGATTCGTATGTAGTACTAGAATATTCAATCTTAATTTTTATATTTTGAGAACGGATGGAGTATTACATTCGCTATTACACACACATACGGTCGGTTTTGAGGAGTTTTTATAGTTGTAGCTTCTCCAAAATCAGAAGCTCTCCAAAACCATCCAATTATTTTTAGATTCTCAGAAGCTACAGTAACATAGGGCCATTGTAGCCAAAATAAACCATATTAAATTGTGGTATTGCTCAAAATTTTGGTAAGATAGCAAACTAAATGTAGATATTTTTTTGACAACTTTACTGAAAAATAATATGGTTAAAAATAGCATCAAAGTGAACAGACCCATAATCTTGAACAGACCCATAATCTAAAAGATGAACTAAAAGTTATAAATTGGCTACTAACCAGATACTTTTCAGAATTTTAAGTTCCTTGTGCAGATCGGAGACGCCTTGCCTTCTCGCCGTCCGGCGAGACGAGACACGATCTCGTCGTTCTCCGGCGAGCTTGGAGTCTTCTCGGAGCGTCCGTGTTGGGGGAAGAGGATGGTGAAGACAACTTCGCAATTTCAGGCCTTCGAGCTCTCGGCCCAATATAGATGGGCCGGACCATGGAAGGGCGGCCTACATGAGGCCCATACTGGTAGGCCGGAACGGGTACTGCGGCCTCCGTGCGGCCCAGTTGAGATGGGCCGGAAAGGTGATGCGGCCTCCGTGTGGCCCAAACTATTTGGGTCGCCGAAGTTGGGCTGATGTGCGGCCCACGTTGATCGATTGGTGCAAGTCGTGACCGTAAAAGGCCCGAGTTGATACGTGCTGTGCCGTGCAGGCCGTACTTGACCTGACCTCGGGTTTCGTTGGAAGTTTCACAAAAGTCTTCGTGCAGTGCAGATTAAGCAAAAGTCGCCGTCTCATCTCCTTCTCCCTCGAAGACTAACGGTGGAAAAGGTTTGTGAAAGCGAAGGCGATAAGTAGGATAGATTCATCGATAGGAACTGAAGTAGTAGGTGTACTGTGTGCTCTTATTTAAACATATGACGTTGTTAATTTCAATATGAATAGTCATACAAAAATATAAAACATGCTAAAAAATTGCTTCCACTATTCCAAAATATAACTTTTAGCCATCAGGATTTGTCCCAAAATATATCATGTTCTCCACCAACATTCTCTTTCCAACCAATCACAACCCTCCACCATTCACTTCTATCTACTTTCTTAATAACCGTGTCTAACTATAAAATATAAAATATATTTTATCTTCCAAGGCATTTTGACAGTCTAGCAGATAAAGGGTGAAAGTCAGTAAGTACTATCGTAGTACTCAGAGTTCACAGGACACTACTCCTGGACCATTAAACAATGCGCTTACCTGTGCAAGCACCTAGTTACCATTTCAGAAATAAGTATATGCTTCTCTTCAGAAAAAAAAAAACAGATATGTAAAAGACTAAACATCCCTATGCACAAGAGAAATATAGTACGGTTAAAAATGATGCCAATTAACAAGAATAGGTATGAATTGATATAGCCACAGTAAAGGCCAAAAATTAATAAAGATGAAACATATTAGCTAAGAATGTGCTGCATAGCAAACCTGATATACTGGTATGACAATTGTGCTGCAGCAATTAAAGAATCATCTGTGTATCGCAGCTTATGATGCAGTTCATATCGCTCACGAAGTCCTCTTAAGATTTGTATTGTTTCATCAACAGTTGGCTCTGGAACCTTAACTGGTTGAAACCGTCGCTCTAAAGCTGGATCTTTCTCAATATGTTTCCTGTACTCATCAAGTGTTGTGGCACCAATGCACTGAAGACAGAAGCATAAGAAATGTGGTGAATTAGGGGCAAAAACAGGTAACAATCATATATTGTTCATGGATAACATGCAAAGTGGACAAATTAGTCTCTGGAGTCAAGAGGCTTTGAGGCATTCTCCAGATTAAAACTATAAATATGATAAAAACATAATCATGGAAGCAACAGATTCAAAATTAGGCACATATACCTGCAGTTCACCTCTAGCAAGAGCTGGTTTCAAGATGTTGGCAGCATCAATTGCACCTTCAGCAGCACCTGCTCCAATTAGCGTGTGCACTTCATCAATAAAGAGAATAATGTCATCATTTTGTTTGATTTCCTCCATAAGTTTCTTCAGTCTTTCTTCGAACTCTCCACGGTACTTGGTACCAGCAACAAGGAGCCCCATGTCAAGAGTAATAACCTAACCGAGTAAAATACCAATCAGTATTCTGAAACAATACTATGATAATTAGAAAGAGAAGCTTCACACCACTCAAAATCTTATAAATTGTGCAAGTCTCATTCAAATCAGACGATAGCCTTGAGTCCTCACTGGTCAGGACATAATACCAATGCAACAACATTAGTTGCATCAGTACACGATATCGAGCGAAAAGTTGAATTCACAATTACATCTGGACAATGTACTAGAGAAAGCTATCCAGAAAGCTAGTATTAGTCGTAAATGCAAACTTATACTATAATTACTTGTCTAGTTAATGAAATTAGCGAGTTTACCCAAAAGGGTGGTAAACCCTGGTAAAAGTGTCAGCATGATGGTACTCATTTGCATGCATATATGCAAAACAATGGTGATGCACAGGTGACAGGATGGTCTAAGCTAACCTTCTTTCCTTCAATTGTTTCTGGAACGTCACCATTGGAAATACGTTGTGCAAGCCCCTCAGCAATAGCAGTCTTTCCAACACCAGGTTCTCCAATTAGGCAAGGGTTGTTCTTTGTCCGCCTTCCCAAAATTTGAGTTACACGCTCAATTTGATCCTGCCTGCCAACAACTGGGTCTAGTTTACCCTGCAGATGAAAATGATTAGTTTCTTGTCTTTGCTTATTTATCTACACAGAATGCACAAACAAGTCTGATAAAATACCTCTTCTGCCAGCTTAGTCAAATTAGTGCCATACTCTTCGAGCGTAGGCATCTTCTGGCCACTGCTTCCGCCACCAACTCCAGCACCAACAGCTTCTGTGCTTTCACCAACCATTCTTATGACCTGAACATCATATCAAATGTCATTCCCTGCATAATTTTAACTGAAAGTAGATTGGCTAAGATTTAAGGAACATAATAGTAAAGCTATTTACCTGGGTACGAATGTTGTTTGGATCAGCACCAAGACTTTCCAGTACCCGTGCTGCTACACCTTCACCCTCACGAAGTAGCCCCAGAAGTAAGTGCTCAGATCCTATATAGTTATGCCCTGAACAATAAAAAATGATGAATATTAGACAAAAGACCATGCATATTTTTCTAAATAACTAGTCTCACAAGGCATAGATTCAAAACTCAAATGTGAATACTTTCTTGACCTTAGCATCAAGTCAACAACAATGCCATTGTTACCTTTTCACTTTTTTTGGCATACTTGTTGTACAGTATAAGTGTAATAATATGCATATTAATAATTTAGTAAACAGTGCCAGATCTGATGCATATTAATAAGACCTCTAGCATCATTCTAAACCAGTAATTATTCATAGGAGAAAGAAAGCATATTTGTACATGATTAGCGATTAACCCACCACACGCAGATTCTCAACCAATTTAGCACTATTATTTTGCATACTTAATGTGAAGTACGAAAATTGAGAGCAGGATAATAGCAATATGAAACCAAAGCACATGCTGGTTTGATTGGAAACTAGAGGTATATAAGCAATAGTTCAGGACAAAAAATGCTATAAGGAAAGAATTAAAATGTCCAATTATAACCAAATGAAACTAGCTGAATCTTTGAACAAAGAGAGGTTATACCTAGCTGGCGAGCTTCTTCAAGTGACAGTTCCAAGACACGCTTTGCACGAGGCGTGAATGGGATCTCAACAGCCACAAACCCGCTACCACGTCCAATGATCTTCTCAACTTCCACACGGGCATCCTTAAGGTTGATACCCATAGACTTGAGAACCTTTGCCGCGATTCCTGTGCCCTCACCGATAAGGCCCAGCAGAATTTGCTCCGTCCCAACAAAGTTGTGGCCCAGGCGCCTCGCTTCTTCCTGTGCAAGCATGATCACCTTGATTGCCTTCTCCGTGAAGCGCTCAAACATGGCGCGGACCACCCCTCTTGACCCCAACCCTCGGGGGCGTGAAATCTGGCTCGCGACAATAGAGCCAAAGTCACGCTTAATCACCGACCTCGAGTCCAGGAAATTCGTCTGCCGCAGGCCCTGGAAACCCCCCAAGGTGAGGGTTCGTGTTGGCATGGTACGCATCATCGTGGCCCTCGCGCGCACGCGGAAGCGCGCGGTGCCGCTCCTCCTGTATATGGTCGGAGCAATCGCGGACTGGACTAGCGACCCCTCCATACCAACCTACCCCAAAAGGAAAACCCCGAGCCACCTGCCCACCAATCCAATCCCTGCAAAATCACCAAAATCAATCAAGGTCAAACACATAACCAAAATGAAACTAAGAGAACAACACTTTCTCCCACGGCCTACATGGCGGTGAGAATGATTCACAAGCCATCCGCGCATCGCCGCAACGAGAAAACCTAACGTTCCCTTCCCCCACAACGGAAGAAGACCTCACGTCCAAAACTCCAAATCATTATATACATAATAAGAAAAAACAAAAATCGGAGCACACGTCGCCTCGAAATGGCTCCGCTGCCATTTCTCCGACGAGACCACAGCTCCCCCTCTCCGCATCACGCGGAGATTCGATTCGAGGCACCACCACCCCCCATCCACCCGGCCGTCCCGGATCTAACTTTTAAACTGTAATTGACTATGTACATATATTCAACAAAAACTCGAAAAAAAAATAATGTTACTACTACTCCCCGATCATCTTTGCTTTGCAAACTTGCTAAATATAATTTGAAACCAAATCAAGGATCATAGTACAACAGAGGGTGCATGATGCTTGTATAGCATGCTACCCAGCTATACACAATTAATTTTAGTAAGTAGATACAACAGCAACTTATTCAAATACCTGACGTACAAATATGGTAGTACTACCTACCTACATGAAGGTTCATGCGTATTTTTTTTTTGTGTACTGCTAGTGATACCTCCACTCATGTCTCATGCGCATGCTCGAGTTGATGAGTGTAAATTTTGCTAACCTGAACGGCAACGACAAATTCAGTTAATCAGCGTTGGGTACGTACAATAATACGGAGGTTGGCCCTATCAGAAAGAGATTGTGATATACACATGCCGGCGATTATACCTATCATACTTACTCCTTCCGGTTCTATAATAATTGACGTTTTGAATAAGATTAAGATCAAACTTTTATAACTTTGACCATCAATAACTTTAAAAATATTTAGTATAAATAAACTAGAACAACATATATAGATTTGTCCTTCAAAGCACTATAATAAAAGTAAACATATATTTATTTATTATATATATTATAGTAGAAAAATAAGGTTAAAGATATATTTTGTAGACCGTGTCATTGTCCAAAACGTCAATTAAAATAAAACAGGAGGGAGTATATATATGTCATCGATTCATTTCACTTTGAGAATTAAAGAAGACTTTGTTAAGAAGATCACGCATGCACGTCATGTTGGAAAGGAGGACACTAATTAAAGAAGCTTACGGTTAATCCATACCCCATCTGACCGGGGTTTGCCTTTAATATAATTCAGGTTTGGTGGCTAAGCTAGCTGTTAGATCGTTACACATGAGAACGATCGTCTTATCGTGGAATCCAGCCAACCGATCGATCTCCCTCTACAAATCTCCTTTCTTTTTGAACCCCTACAAAGTGTAGTCCCAGCGTGCTACAGTACTAAATATGGCAAATACATGTACCTTTTTTTCAAATAACTAGTTACATGCCCGTGCGTTGCGACGGGAAATGCTATCATTAATTTCATATTACACCGGATGAATAGATGTCAAATAATCATTGAGTGAAAATTATCTCGAGAGATTACAGCTGAATGCTACTTTTTTAAATCCAAGGATAGAAACTGAATTTAAATGATCAAATACAGTCCATTAGTTAAAGACATAAATGAATGAGTAAATTTATGGACAATACACTTAGTAAGTGCTGAAAGTAATCACTTAAAAGCTTCGAAACTCTCAATACACTGAGTTACAATTTTGCATAAATAAATAGTGATATATAAGAAACAGGAATGATTCACCACTCATCAGGTAACATACCAAGTTAATCCTCTAATTTTAATTACTCTTGCTGTCCTCTAATTAAACGTGTAAAACTTCAGAAGTGACAACAATGTTCACCCCTGACATCACTGCAGCTAAAATTAGAGGATCCTAGTCGTGGTGATAGGTTCCATACGAAGGCTCAATAGAATTGCCATTAATATCTTCAATTCTCAAATCCTTTATTCTCCAATCTGCATTAAGATGAACAAAACAATCATCTTTTTACTATTCAAAATTTCTGCTAGTAGACTTTTTAACAAGATGATGGCAAATCATGGATGAAAATTTCACTTTTCATGATTTGTATTAACCTATAGAGCCCAAAAGCACACAGTTTTCTAGTGACAACAATGTTAATAAATCTCCGAAAGGAAAAGAAACTCCATAATTGACTATAGAAAATATGTTAATGATAGAAATACAATGTCAAATCAGAGACAACTACGTAATTCATGCAGCACAATATATTTATCTTTGCTGGTTATTCTTCTCCTACAGTAATTGGCACATACCATGTTGCATTCAACTGTAAATAGCTGCCAATAAGAAGTGTTGTTTAATCCTGTCCAAGAAAAATTGTTGAGAGAGATTGCAGATCACTCGTTTAGGTCCTTCAACTTGTTCAGTTGTATCACCCTGGTCCCTAAACAGGACGGTCTAAAAACTTTATATCACAAAAATAATTCATAACTTTTTCATGTGAACTTTAATGAAGACAAATTTTATATCAAAATTGTAGCCTCGACGCGACCTACAACTTTGTAGGTTGAAAAGTTTTTGAATTAAAACTGTTTAGGGTCCCATAATATTGTTGCATGTTTATAGATTTTGAAATTTTAATTTTAAAATTACATTTTGGGACAAAAAATGACTTAAAATAAAAACAAATTCAACTACAAAGTTGTAGATGCGTTGAGGGCTACAAGTTTGATATAAAGTTTGTCTTCATTAGAGCTCACATGAAAAAGTTATAAATTATTTTTAAATATAAAATATTTAAACCGTCCTATTTGACCAAGACGATATTCAAATCCAAGTTTAAGGACCGGAGTGACACAACTGAACAAGTTGGAGGACCTAAAGGAGTGATCGCAAGTTTAGGAACCGGGATACACAGCGAACAAGTTTGAGGACCTGAACGGTCGATTTGCGAGTTTAGAGACCGGGATGACACAACGGTACAAGTTTAGGGACCGGTGATGGACTTTACTCTATTTAAAACATAAATGCGCGCGTTTATAGAATCTGCGGAGGGACTGCACGCAACATACACAGTGTGTGATTTATATGTAGCATGTACCTAGCTAGCAACATTTTGAAACGGAGAAAGTAGTAGAAGCTTGTTTATATTAATTAACTTAATTAATTAATAATTAAGGCCCGCTTCCACTATGATCATGAACTAGCTGAGCAGTGGATCGACGACGCAAACGCATCAATTTAAAGGAGTATATAGTCTGGGGGTGCCCAGGCCCGTCGTCCAACTAACTGAGATATGATGTGATTACTGTACTAACACTGGTGTTAATTTGTCAGTTTATCGATCGATTGATCGATCGGGCCGGGCCACCGATCGATAGATCCTATAATATTTAGCTATTGCAACAAGTCATCGATATATGAAACAAATTATAAATGTCCGATATTTGTTCATAAATTAAGTGCCACTGCCATGCCAACACACTAACATATATAGCTAGATCTATCGAGGTAGCTAGAGAAGCTGATCGTGATATCGAGAGCTAATTAAGCTAGCTGAACCAATCAATGGAAGGCCTCGCCGGCCATGGCGACCTCCCGACAGCCGCCGCCGGCGGCGGCATGCTGGCAGTTGATCTCCTTGGCCCAGCTGCAGGTATCGTATACACTCTAGCTAGCTATAACATGTCTGTTGGTGTTCATAGTTATACTAATTT
>CM020189.1:16881537-16970695 GCA_009805545.1 Oryza longistaminata
CATGAAATGTGACATATAAAATATAGTAATTGCAAAAAGAATAGGACATAAGCAAGCATAATGTGTTGGTTAAACTGTAGCAATCACAGTTACAATAGGATCTTCCAAGAAATAAAAACACAATGCACAAGAGTTGCCCCAGCTATAACCAGTAATTTCTGCTTAGCTTTAACCAGAAAAATTGATCAATTAAAATTACAAAGTAAAGTTGATCATGAGTTCGCTACATTGCATCCGTCTCCATTGCATCAAAATATGTCAATACAAACTAAAAGATAAAAGTAAAAAACATCATGTAACGTACATATCGGCCATTCCAAATTCCACCCAAAGTGATGTTTAGTCCTGTCTAAAAAAAAAACACAAAATGTTAGATTGAAATATAATAATTACAAAAAAAGGGACGTAAGCAAGCATAATATGGTAGATTTATTAGTAACATATACCATGTCTATTCGTGAGGACCTCCTCGGAGATCTGGGCAGACTGGATATGAGGTTGTCTCACTTGATGAGAAACGAGTAGTGATAATAATTTTTTTGACAGCTAAATAAATATTTGCAAAGAGATGATTCAGTCCATATAATTAATTTAGTTTTTTTGAAAATAAGGAATATTACTTCAGTTCACAACATTTCGCAGTGAAACATAACTCCAACAGTAATAAACTATAGTAATTGGCATCAAACCAGCATCCAAGCCTAATAGCATAGTCCATTGCAAACTCACAAGATAGTCCACTGTTCATAGCCTCATCGCGCAGAAATAAATGACATGGACCGATAGTCCATTGTTCACAATCTCATGCACAAAAATAAATGAAAAGATACTTCAAACTAACATATATAGCACTGCAAATTAGTTCCATCTCCTGCACATTCACAATTTTATTTTACAAAAAACGTGACCAGAAAATGGTCTGGCCAGGTGAATAGATTCTCCAACTGAAGCACTGTACTGCACAACACATGTATTTTTCTTATAAAATCAGTTGAATACAGCTAGAGTTCCCTGTTCACAAACCTCTATATTTCCCTATAATTAGGATTTCCAATGCTCTTAGTTACCTAGCAAGCAATAATATATCATATCAGGTGCACAATCTTTGGGCTTTTTGTAACATAGAAGATCACACAACAGTGCATACACGATTTTGCTGTCTACAAATAGGATTTGCAAAGCCCAGCAAGCATACTGCATTTAGCTATGAATCAAACTAAACCAAAACAGAACTAATACAGTCTAATATGAAACAATGATTAATTTTATAATACCTTGGATGGATTCTTTGGTCTTTGATTTTATATTGACCTAGGTGTGCGTGCATAACTGCAACTGATTCTTTGTATATTTAGATCATGGTGTTATAATATATGGATAAGTAGTTTCGCTATAAATTTTTATCAAAAGTCGTTGGTACGGTGTCGACACCGGTCATTACACTGTAGATCCGTCTTGGGCATGTCTACGTAATACTCTCTCCACCTAAAAAAAAGAAAATCAACTTTCTAAGAATGAATCTGGATAGACGACAATAATTTATCCATATTCATTTTTAACAGTTGATTTTTTTTGGAGAAAGTAAAATCGATTCATTTTAGAACGGAAGGACTACGTTACTTAATGTGTGATCTATATATCGCATGCACGCAGATGCAGGAACAGTAACAGAGGAGGGCTACTTCGTCTTCGTGCAGCAGCTGGTAGTGCGCATCACCGGCGGCGGCGCCGCCGCCGCCGCCGGCATTTCGTTGCCAACGTCGTCGTCAGTGCAGGAAGAAGCATCTGCAGTAGTAGACGTTACAATTGATGGATTAGCATCAGCTACTACCCACGGCAATGCCATTGTTGCCGACGACGACGCGGGCGACGACGGGAATGTGCGTCGTCCGCCATCGTCGTCGTCGAGAGGAGGAGGAGGAGGAGGAGGAGGAACAAGAAGGACATCAAGATCAAGAAGAAGAAGAAGGAGATCGGTGGTATGGGAGCACATGGAGGTGGATCCGTCGGGGAACGAGGCGTCATGCAGGTACTGCACCAAGACGCTGTCGGCTAATTCCAGAGGCGGCACGTCTCATCTCAGGAGGCACGTCAACCGATGTGCCCTGCGACAATTGGCACGTGCGTTGGACATATGATGAAGAAGAAGAAGAACATAGGTGCATCAGTGCATGATGATCGATCGTGTTCCCTTTCAATGCTGTCTATATATAATTCCACCCATTCACAAATTAAACACACAGAAGTTTAAGGTTAATGTGAAGTTATTACTTTGATGCTATTTGTAGAGTTTAAGGAATTAAAGATCACGTCTAGTGATATAACTGCTATTAGCTAGTATTAAGAACAGTTAGCAGACTATAAACCAATTATAACCAAATATTGAGGAGATAAATAAAAAGAGATAAGAGCAGCGAGCTACAGATTTGTAACCAGCTACAGCACAGACTACAAGAAGCAATGTGTGTATGACAGTCAGGGGCGAAGGCAAGCCTAGGGCAACTAGGGCTTGATTCCTAGGCTTGCCTCCAAAATCATGTATAAATTATGTTAAATCACCAAGTAATTTTAGAGAAAAATCAACAACTTATTAGTTGAGCCGGCCAAGGTTAGCCCTACTATTCAGTAATTTCTAGCTCCGCCACTGATGACAGGTGAGACCAAATATTACTTGTGTATTATATATGTTTATAAGTAACTATTGTATAAATTAGCTACTAAATTAACGATTTGGAGCTAATGGTTCACTATACTATTAAACTTTCCCTAATAAGTAATAAATATAGTGATGATCAGCTAGATAGACTAAAAGTACTCTAAAACCGATTATACTTATATATAAATTTGAAGTTAAAATTGTTCGTTTATATTTACGGACCGAGAGAGTAGCGATAAGAGTACTGCATAATTTGAAAGTGATCGATCGAACAAGCGATATATAGCATACGTACGGAGCACGTACGTAATGCATGCTTCAGTTCTTTTTTCATGCACATATATATAGGTTACTACTAATTAATTAGGTGCTCCTATATGTTGGGGTTTTGTTCATTATTGTATGTGTGCTAGCTTGCGTGTTTGTGATGCATGGTGACGATATATATTAATTGCTGCGGATATATTGTACTCCAGTACTCATGCTATATATATATTCGATCAAATGAAACAAAAGTCAGCTAAAATTTCTGTTGATGTTGAAGTCGATACGATGGGTCGAATTCGATCCAAGATGAGCTTTTTGGGTGCCGATCGATGGTGCAGGTCACCAGCATATATGTCGTCCAGAACCTCACGTGGCGGCGAAACTGCACCATCCGCTGCCTTTTTTTTTTTCCCGGTTGCCAAAGGCGCAGAAGTACTACTTATATAGTGTGTGTGTGTGAGATATATAGAGAGAAATTATAGCCCTCACGATTCCAAACCGTATAAAAAAAGACCCCAAGGCATTATGGACAAATTTAACCCTGGTTTCGTTGACATGCACTACTGGAGAAGTGATCTTTAATGGGTGATATAAAAACCACATTAATCCCGGTTTGAATAGGGACCGGGACTAAAAAGACACGACGTATTTAATGCCTCGCACTTATCTCTAGCAAACTCCTCCTTAGCACAAACTCCTCATCCCTTATCCTCCTTGTCATTTTAACTTCTCCTCCCTTTTCTTATCCTCTCTCTCTTATCTTCTCCTTTTGTTGCAGCGAGCAAGCCGGCCGAGGGCTGTGCGGCGGCCTATGCCGCGGCGGGCGGCGCGGATGTCTGTGGATTTGTTGACTTATACATGATGTATGTGGATCTGTAAATTTGTGGTGTAAATCTGTGAATTTGTGGATGATTTTCTGATGTTTTTGTTAATGTGGATGATTTTGTTTTTGAGTACGTTCGATTTGAAATCAATATGCAAACAGTAAAAAAAATGATAAAAAACCTCTAGTACCGGTTGGTATCTTTAGTCCCGATATTTTCACCCAGAACTAAAAATACCCATCTTCAGCCCTGGATTCGGGGTCCCGGTTTGCAACTCGGGACTAAAGGGTTGTAAACCGGGGCTACAAAGGGTTTCCCCAGTAGTGATGGCATACAACGGGCCCCACATGTCAGTGGCCATTGAGGCGTTATTACATGGAGTCATCATCACTCTCTCGCTGGGCTGGCGACGCCGCAGCGGAGGTGGATTCGCCGTTGCTGTTCCTCAACGGCGCACAACATCATGACGCCGTGGTTCCCGTTCAAGCAGTCCAGCATCAGGCCCGCCTTCGACGTGGCCACCGGCGAGCACAAGGTCGATCGTCAGGCCCTTCAAGAAACCGAGCGGCGAGGCGAGCTACGAGCTGAGGTGTACATGCGAGGGGGGAGCAGATGGTTGGCACGCGCCGGCCAAGTGATGCTGCGCGTCGCCAGCTTCCTCGTCGGCTTGCCGGCTAGCTTGCCGCCGGTGTCCCGGCCTCGACAGATTTCTTTAGGTCTTGTTCAGTTACACCCGAATGCAATCCGGACTGGGAATGACAATATAGTAAGAAACTTATGATAATACAATGAGAGGCCGGGATTTATTCAGGGCTGGTAACCAATTTACTTATGATAGGGACAATAAGAGACCGGAATCGATTCATGTAACATCCTGAAAATTCCTGACAATAAAAATTGCTAAAATTTTGAACTTTTTAAAACTTTTGCATCATGCTGGATGTTATGGTTGTTATTGCTTGCCAAACTGTAAATCATCTCAATAGAAAAATCAAATTAAAAGATGCACATCTAAGTAATAACTAAAGTTTACGACAATATATTGTTAACCCTATAAGTATTTATGCACAAGAACACAAGCCAAATAAAACACAAGTCAATTATTAATTTCTATAATGTAAATTACAAATTGTATTTTAAATACTTGAACCATGTCGATAAGTGTCATGACATCTAAGTAACCACGAAATAGTCGCCCACTACAATGATTCTATATATATAGGAGTGTTGCACTGAATAACTAGATTAATATATAATGTTCATCAAGTCTCTCAGGGGATAAATTCACTCATGTAAAATAATTTGTCATGTAAATAAATTGGAGTTCTATGTATAAAAAGAGCTTATGGGAGTATTCGATTCAATGTTTTAGACCAATATTGCTCCAAATCTCATAAACACCTTTATAGAATAAAACTTAAATAAATTAAACATGTATGTAAAATATATTGCTATACAAATAAATTCGACCAATATGCCATTGTATTAGTAGGGACAAGTTGGAATATTTAATTCAATCATATTCTATAAGTCTCCAAAATATATAAGTTCACCTTGAGTCAAAATCCAAGTTAATCAAAACAATTCAGTTGTGAGAAATACATAAATATTCAAATCAAACATTTGAATTCTCAAAGCCCAAAATGTATAGATTATATTTCAATTCAATTCCAATCCATTCACTTTTGCAGTTTAGCCCCTCCCTCTTCCTCTTTTTCCTTTCTTCCTTCTCTCTCTTTTTCTATCTGTCACTGTTCATGGGCCATCATCTATTCGATCCGGTCCCATGACCGCGCCCGCGTCCTACCCGCATATGCCGCACGCCGCGCCTCCCTTCCTCACGTCGCATCCATCCGCTTCCAGGCCGTGCGCCGCTTGTGGGCCATGCGCCGCATCCCTCCGCATCCGCGCTCGCGCCCGGACGCCGCGCACGCGATCGACCCGGCCACCTCCGCATCTCGCGTCGCCCCCGTGCACCGCATCGTGCCGCGCCCTAACTCGTGGTCGCCGCCAAGTCCGTCCTTCCGCGCGAATCCCGGCATCCGTCAGCGCCACGCTAGGTGGGCCCGCGACTCGACCCCGTCAAGCCGCCATCTCCTTCAGCCGTCACTCCAAGAGATGAGGAACGAAGCCGATTGGATAAGCGCGTCGCCATTGCCACGTCCGCCCCATTATCCAGACGCATGACGTCCCGTCGCCCCTCCATGCACCCGCTGGACAAAACGATGCGCACCCTCTCAAGCTAGCGCCGAGGTTCACAGGCTAGGAGCTGTAGCCTGTAGGGTGATGATTAAGCCACAGAGACTTAATGGAGAAGAGGATGGAAACCTTAGCCGCGTCAACCTCCCTAACCTAGGCCGTAGACAGCCATCGAGTCGCCTGTCATCGACCTCATCCTCCACGCCATCCTGGCTTATCCCCAAGCCAAGCCCCCATAAAAACCCCAATCCCCTCTGCCTCTCCCTCGGATACACATTTCGTCGAACACCTAGCATGCGTGCCGGCATCGTCTTCTCTACTCCACCACCGTGATATCAAGCATCGCCATTCTGCATTCTCTCGGTAATTCCTCGCTCCTGAGCTCCTATTAATCCCTAGGAACTAACTTCCCCATCAATGTCGCCGATCATGGCCATAACCATGCCGAGTCCGAGCTCCAAAGCTCCACCCATGGAGGTCACCGTGGACATGCTATCCCGGGGATCTCCCTTCTATTTTACTGGAAAAACGGACCCTCATGGCCATAGATGCTCACGCCCTCACCAATATGGTCGCAAACCACCCGTTCGCCGTAGCTGCTTGCAGCCGAGCTCGGCCATGGCGTTGCCGTGCCGCAACGCTCGCCCCTGCTCCGAGGGCTGCTAGAGCTCCTCCGCAAACCCCCCTGTCCGCCGCCGTGCCGCCCCGGCCCCGTGCCCGTCGCGCCCAGCCGTGTCCTGGTGCTGCCTCCCAATGGCTGGAGGTAGAAGACGACGGGAGGAAGAAAGAACGAGAGAAGAGAGAGAGAAACCGTGTGGACCCACATGTGATTAGCGCACAGTAATCCTATCCCTAACGGTGATTAGCCCACTCAATGGCAGTGGGGTCCCTAAGTTAAAATATAAGAAAACACATATATATATTTTGTCCTATGACAGGCGGGACCCACTGTAATTAAACAAGCAGGTTTGACCCTAAGTCAACCAGGGCCGGTCCCACATGTCAACCACAGTGGGTTTTGGATAATGTTTCCGATTAAAGATAAATCATTTATGAACAGTACATTTTTACAATTTCTCGGATTAACTCAAATTTGAATCTTTAAACTAGCATTACTTATCATTTTAGCTCCGATTTGAGTGAAACTTGAACCTAAATATGTCTAAATTCATAATCTTCCCGATGGTATATAACTCACTATTTAATAAAATATATTATAATTATTAAATAATAAATATCAAATGATTAGATAATGATTAAACTAAAAATGTGCTAGCAAATAAAAAATTATCATTGTACAGTGAAATAGGTAGAGGAATATTTGTTGTTAACATGTTCTGTCACTATGGGAACCATGTGTAGCTATATGTATTAGTTCAGTTTAAAGCAAAGATAGGAGATATTAGTATCATTACTATTCCATGATTATATATAGTCAAGTTCATGATTCAGTCATTGTCTAAATAGAGGATTAACTTAATGAGTTTATAACTGAAAATCTAAGTACACACATAACAGTCCTTAGTTTGTCTATGAGGTATAATGACAGAGCTGGGTGTGATGGAATCAATCGAATGATAGATTTAACCGGTGCAATATCCTATATAGTAGTATTAATACATACATACTACATAACTTATATATATATATATTATATATATATATATATATATATATATATATATATATATATATATATATATATATATATATATATATATATATATATATATATATATATATATTATATATTATATATATATATTTATATATATATATATAATTTGGTTGACACCTATTATTTAACAGAACAACAAATAACTCATGTTCGGTAAATAATCCAATTAACATATTATTGAACTCGCATGTACAGTACATCCATTTAACACATACACAGTAAGTCAATCACCTACTGTTGCACCTATTAAACTATGAATTGTTTGATAAACATCAAAGTTAGATAAAACACTAATTATAAATCTTGACCTCGTTACGAGACCACACAGACAAATAATCTGTACCTATGACCTCACCGATCTAACATATAGAGCGTGTATGATTATTAACCCTTTTATAATTTATAATGACAAGTAAAATATGATCGTAATTAAAATAATGGCCCATTGGTAAAATAATATATAAATGATTCCCTGCGATTGCTTGTTGATCCTAATTAAATTAATCCATCCAACAACAGAACCTTTAGTATAAGACCATTTATCTGAATAGATGCATGCGTAGTCATATAACCCTCCCATAACCCTGTAGGTAGACTAAACCACATATAGCAAAATGTGTATATCATATATTGTGCTAGTAGTACCAGTAGAGCCATAATGATTATATAAAATACTAAGAAACCTTAGCCTAAGCTTTCTTGTCTCATCAGCTGCTTGCATGCTATGTAATTTAGAGCCTAAGCTACCTCATTTTCCTTACCTATATAAACAGTGCAGCCATAGTAGAGACTTCGTAGCACCTTACAATCCATTAGCAAACACAGTAATGTGAGCAGCCGTAGGTTCAACCCCAACATTTATATTTTGTTTGTGCATATGTGACTGTTGTTTGAACATTGATTTTTCTCGCGTATTATAGTATTGGTGTACGATTAGTCGTGAGGCAACGTATGCAGCTTCCAGGAGGTGAAGGTTGATCAAGATTATATCAAGAATAAGAACTATCCTGAGCAGGCAAGTCATCACCCCATTCCTTGAGCATTGTGATCCCAATTATGAAATTGTTTTGTTTACAAATAAAATTGCATGCAGTGATGAATGTCCTACTTGTTATTATGCCATGCCTTTGATTATTGGTTATCTAATTATTCCCTTGTACCCATAATTACGTATGAGTCCCTAGTCACTTATGACAAATGCTTAGTACTGCTAATTTAGATCCATACATTCTCATATTTATCAAATGCTTTATGCTTGGGTAACTACCTTGGGGAAGGTAGTTGAGATACGGCATGTGGAGATATGAGCGCCACATTGCCATGACATTGATGAGATGATTTGTGAAAGAAAGTTAAAACTAAAGAAATGTTTTCGACTGGGGCGGCTGGAGGACTTGGGTGGTGTCTGGTAAAGGCTAGTGCCGTCCCTGGTCAATTAAGGACCGAGCCATGAAGCTAAGCATGAAACGACTCCAGTACAACCGTACTTCTCGTATGGGTATAGACCTAGCGGAGTAAAATAGCCGAGCGGAGCAGTATCCCTGCATAGTGGTTTTCTTAATGTGTGTGAGGCAGGGCCTACGGTGGGGCAGCCATTGGTAGGACCGCGAGGGCGGGGTGCCTACAGTGGTGTCGCCATCGGTAGGACTGCCATGTGTAAACCTAAACTTAACTATAACTTAATGCATGTGTGAGTCTTCCTTCCCGGGAGCGCCAGAACTCCTCTCACCGCTAGAAACCGTGTACGCCTAGAGTGCATGAGGACTCAAGTTCATGGAGCGGGTATCTGCCAAAGTGAGGTTATTGAAAGGCTTTGCCGTGGCAAGTCTCATCCGTTGGGACGTAGGCTCATGTGTTGGGCAAGTTGCGGAGTACGGGTAAAAGTGTACATCCACTGCAGTGGAGTAAACCAAATCTATTCGAATAGCCGTGCTCGTGGTTATTGAGCACCGGGACATGTATTACACTTGGCTAGACTCTAAATTCTTAAAATGATGGGTGGGATGTTGCATGATAATTTTGTACTGGTGGAACAACTTCTCGAGAGGCGAGAAGGGTAGACCCCAGAAAACCATGACAACCAGTGGCGGGAAGCTATCCTTAGGAACACAATGGATGGTGGGCAGAACCGTTGCTGTTTAATGAACAATGGAACTAAAACTTGAACAGTTTATGCTACGTCTTAGGTTTGTGAAATGATATTTGAAAATTCAGCTTTACGCAAAGTAACCATAGCCACTCTTTGTAATACCCTTACATTACTGCATTTTGTGTGGTGGCTTGCTGAGTACTTTTGTACTCATTGTTGCTCTATATATATCTTTTAGCAGAGTGTTGAAGAGAAGCCCTTGTTAGTACGCTTGCGTACTTAACAAGATGATCGGAGTGCGATTCCATTCTAGGTCTCGTTCCCCAGTCGACTGCTTGTGGCATGTCAACCGGGCCCTTGTATTATTTTGTCTTCCGCTGTTGTTCTCTGATAGTTGTTGGCCTGCCTGGCCCTAATGTAAGCATTTAACTCTCTTAGCCTGAATTCATTCGTGATATGTTGTGATTCGGCTATGTATGTGTGTACCAACTACTGATCCAGGGATTGGTACTGATAAACACAGAAGATTTCTGATTTCCAAAATCGGGGGTCGACAATCCACTAGTCAAGAGGTGTGGAACCAATCCGGATGTTTTGTTGTCCTTATCATGAGTAAATTGGTTTCCGACCTGGAATAAATCCTGGTCTCTTATTGTATCTATTATAAATTTCTTACTGTGCTTGTCATTCTCGGTCCGGATTAAATCCGGACGTAACCGAACAAGGCCTCACTGGTTGCGCAGCTCGCTCGGCTACACGGAGGTGGTGGGGAGCCCATCCTGTCGTTCAACGTCATGCCAGCACAAGTGTTACAAATAATCTTGTGTCGATCTGCTTTGTGTTTCGTTTTTCTGGTAGTTTTTGACCAGCTACGCATCTGGCTTTGCTCAAAATTAATTATGTCTTTCCATCATATGGTTCACCCGTTGTATATCGATCTCCATATTTCAGTCCACTACAATACAATACATGGAAGGAAACGAATACAAATTAATATGATTGATGAAATGATATATAATACTGTGTAATGGAGTAATAGTACTGATACATAATGTAACTCAGTAACTTCTACATATTTACATATATTAATATAGCACAGTGGGAGCCTCTCCTGCTCTTTAAATGTCAAAAAAAAATTAGAGTAATACTGAATTTCTTTCTATTAGGTACCTAGAGACAGTGAGGACGACGTACGATTATCGAGCTGATTATGATGGGGATGGACCAAGTGTAAACCAATCGGTGACTAGGAGTAGCCCACGGTATGTTTGCGAGGACATGGACACATGAATACTACATGCTGTATGCATGCGGGGGTGACCGTTGACCCAGAGTTTTTATTTCTCTTTTTTTTTTAGAACGACCGGACATTGTCAATGTTGGGCCGCCGGCAGCCTCAGCCGGTTGATCAAATTTAGCCCAGCCCATCTAACAAAAATGGCCCGAAGCCATATCTATAATTACTACTTACTACTCTATCCATCTTTAAAAATATAGTAGCACTTATAAATTTAATAGTTCGGCCCCTTCTCGCTGCTTGGAGTTTGTGTTTAGCTGTCGTAGTTTTTTAAGCTTCAGCTTCTTAGTTTGCTTTTTCTCCCTTCTCCTGGCATAAACCGGTCTGTCTGTCTGGCACAAAAAGATAAACCTTGGGTTTTCGTGTCCAATGTTTGACTGTCCGTCTTATATGAATTTTTTGTATAATTAATATTTTCATTGCTGTTAGATGATAAAACATGATTAATACTTTATGCATGACTTATCTTTTTAATTTTTTTCATAATTTTTTCAAATAAAACGGACGGTCAAACGTTGGATACGGAAACCCAGGGTTTGTCTTTTTTTTTTGGACGGAGGGAGTACTGAATAAGCATCATCATTGTGAATTGATGATGATTATATATCACATGTGCGATGATGTTGTTACTATACATGTGTTAAAAAAATATGATGTGCATCCCCTCCATGCAGCAGCTGCCATCGGCGCCGCCAGTGTCGAATATGATGTGCATCCAAACGGAGGCCAGGGAAGAAGAAGGTCAACAATAATAACTAGCCAGAACCCCGCGCGTTGCCGCGGGCTACTTAAGCAAAACAAAATATTCAACATATGAATAATCATAAAGATTTCTGATGGGAAAAATATTTCTATACAGAGCACCTATCATTTACATAGACAAAAGTATATTTGAGAAATATTTCATCCTATAAACCTAGAAGATAAATACCTAAGTAGAAAAAATATGGAGGTGACATGATTTTAATTGGAAGTACAGTCATGACAAAGTATGATATATACATGTATTTGGCTGCAAGTCTATGATGAACAATGGACTATCTATGCTCAATTGGCTGTTAACCTAGGTAGCTTGATTCCATCTATGATTTTATTACCAGTATTGACTCTCTTACTAATTGACGTTGAGTTGAAAGGCAGACAGATTTCTTGCAAACTCATCATCACTAACATCAATATGTAGCCAGCACACGTGCCATAGGAAAGAATGAAGAATCCATAGCTATCCTGATAATTTACAAATATAAGAATTAATCTTAATGATTTGTTTTTGATATGGTGTATAATACAAATAAAGAGCATCTTCACATGATTCTTCATGAACTAAAGCATCAGATGAATTTAGAATAAGAAATGTCATATATGAAGGGCAATATGTACTTTTATGAATGAGAATTTGATCCTTGAATAGAGCAAAAGATCATTTACAAACAAATAGAATGTCAACATGAAATGTATATGAGATGCTCTTTTTTTTCCATTGTGGATCATTCTGGAAATGGAAACCATGATATTAAAGGTAATATTCATGGCAAGGATATTGCTTGTAAGATTTGATTGTGTTTAAGAAGAAATTTACCTTTGGAATAAAGATGGAATAACACGTGCAGGAGCTGTAGGATATTGCAGGATTTTAATCTAAAGTCTGATGAACTTGTCAGTAATTTTGCATAGCTGGCATCACAATCATCAAGCTGCAACATTTGTATCAAGACATAACTTAGCAGTTAGCACATTTGAATGTTGAGATCCAAAAAGAAAAATCATGCAGAAGCTTTTGTATGAGATAAATATGAGTAAATCCAATGTATAAATTGCAACAAAGCATCTCCTATGTATGATTTATGAGCCTTTTTACCATTCAACATTCGATACCTCGAGGTACTACAATTTTTTGGTACCGTGAGAAACTTTCTAGTGTAAATTTGGTACCTCAAGGTACCAAAATTTTGGTGCAAAATATGGTACCTCGAGGTATGAAATGTTGGATGGCAAAATTGCTCATGATTTATGGCACGGAAAATGAATTGATGGCCTAGACTATAAATGAGCAGCAGAAGTCTAGGAAAGCATCTCTCGGTAATATATATACTGAAAATGTAAATATGGTTTGGGGTTGTAAGGTACAGGTTTTCCATAAGATTGTTGCTCCAAGAAGTAAACATCTTCTGGCATGAAAGGCAGTACATTCTTCTCATCAGCATCACTGTATCACATTGAAGCCCATTAGGAACCTGAAGCAGGTGCAAAAAAAGAAACATCTTGCATACAACAAAGCATTACCTAATTGTTTATGTGCAACCATGAATGGCTTAAAACATGTGCTGTTAGATCGAGTAGCACAACGTCTAGCAAGACATACCGGACAAAAAGATTGATAACTACAAGGAAAAGAAGATTAGCCTCCATGCCATCATCATTGCTGAACCACAGCCAGTGCAAAGATCACATTTAGACAGCACTAATCAAATCCACACAAGGCCAAATCATCGACATGGTGAGCAAGATTTGGTAAAAGTTTAAAATAATACCTTGAGCTATAGGAAGACAGGCAAGTGCTTCCCTTCCTGCCACCGTAGCCGGAGGACAGCAAGCCGACGTTGAGCATGCACACAAACAACCAATAGTTGCATAACTTGCACAGATCGATTAATCGTTGAACTATTGAAGAACGTAAAACTTAATTTTACGCGCTATAACCTGCCGCCTCAGCTCGTCCGCTGCAACGCGCATTACCTACCGTAACCCTAGCTACAACATGAGACAACCAAATCTGGATAGAGACCAAATGGAGGATGGTAGAAAGGGATGCTATGTCATGTGTGGCGTAGCCGACAGTAATCTAGAGCCCAGATGGCCATACCTGGACCTATGGTCGGTTCTCAATGGCGCACTGTTTGGAATCCTCATTGTAACTGGCAGCAACCGAGAGCCTGGCCCCCAACCATAGCCGATGCTAATTCAGTGAGGAGAGCGGAGGGAAGGAGTCGGCGAGGAAGAACGGAGGGGTGAAGCTGAATGGAATCGATGGGTGACGAGGTGGAGACGCCGATTTCTGATTACTCCCGCTGTAATGGGGATCGATGGGGAATTGGGGATTGGTGAGCAGTGGGTGCACGGTGTGCCTGGCGCAGAAGCAGATGGGGATCGATGAGGTCTTGGGGATGACGACGGGCGAGCGGATCAGGGGCTCGGGGCTGGCGCAGAAGCAGACACGCGGATGTTCGGATCTTAGCAACGTGGGTGCATCGGACGGTCCACGCGCAGGTAGGGACTGTTGCACTGTAGCAGAATCGTGAGCTCTCGTGAAGCGAGGCACTGGTGGTAGTGGCTTAGGAAAACTAAAGATTTATTATGATAAGAAGAAGAAGAAGAAGATCAATGGTATGGAAATACATGACATTAGATCCGTCGGGAAACGAGGCATCGTGCACCTACTGCACCAAGAAGCTGTCGGCTAATTCCAAAGGCGGCACAAGTCATCTCAGGAGACACGTCAACAAATGTGCGTTGCGACGACTGCAGGCACTCCTCATGGACATCTGAACGCGTACGCAACGTCTACCATGGACTGGACTGCCGTTGCTGCTAAATTGATCGATCGATCTGATGTTTGTTTTCATGCATGCATGTATAGCTCAGATCGATCTGTACTACTTGTAATTAGCATATGCGTGCTAAATTTGTGTTGTGTGTTCGTGTGCTCGTTTGTACGTGATACATCGGTACTGTACTCCTTTTTTATTCCCCTATTTGATTGTGCTATGAAATACTCCCTCCATGACGCTGTTGACTTTTCGACCAACGTTTGACCATTCGTTTTATTCAAAAATTTTATGCAAATATGAAAATATTTATGTCATGCTTAAAGAACATTGGATGACGAATCAAATCACAATAAAATAAATGATAATTACATGAATTTTTTGAATAAGACGAATGGTCAAACGTTGGATAAAAAGTTAACGGCGTCATACATTGAAATATGGAGATAGTAATTATTTATTCACGCTTGATTAAATAAAGAAAGAACATGTGTAATGTACTCCTTTTTTATTCCCATATTCGATTGTGCTATGAAATAATTATTTATTCATGTAATTTCCCCTTTTTCTTAAAGCCCGATTGATCGAGCATCATGTTAAGCGGGATGAGGCGTACGCGAAGGTTGTTGATCGATGCAATATGGCTACACACACGCACTTTTTTTTTTTTTGACTAAAGGGCTTTTAGTTGAAAGCCAAATGGCAAGGTCCGCTGGGGATCCCAGCTACATTGTCAGCTTACAAACAAGCAGCAGGTTAAGCATGAAAAACTTTATACACAGAAAGAGGCAGACACAAAAGCTACCAGCACCAACATCTACCACAAACTGCCCTTAGGGCTTGTTTGGGAGAGTTTAATATTCTGAGAAGCAGATGGTTGGTAGCCAGCTTCTGAGAATCTGGAAAAACCGGGTTTCTCAACTTCTGGCTTCTAGTTCATTTTCTGGATTTTACAACTACAACTTCTTAGAACCTATATCAAAAGCTAGACTGTTTGGGAGAGTTTATGATTCTGGGAGAAGCTGTAGCAGTTAGAACCTCCCCCGAACAGGCCCTTAACATCACAGCTACCAAAACACAGGAAAACAACACTATCAAAGCTAGCCCACGCCAGCCCTTGGAGGTGTCAAACTTGTCACCAGCATCCTCAACTTCTCTACCAACGCTTCCAGCTTGTGTTCTTCCTCAGGTCGAAACAGTTTCCTCCACTGTAAAAGATTGGAAATGATTTGAAAAGGAATAGTTAGTGGAAAATAAACCAGATTCGCTCTAAGCACCATATTATTGTGAGTGAGCCAAAGATTCCAATAGATTGCAGCTAAAAGACTCAAAGTGACTCTAAAAGAAGTATGGTCAGAAATCCCTTTGCACAACAAGAAGAAATCTTTGAAGTTTCCGGGCAAGGTAATCCAATTAAGAGCATCGGCCTATAAATACACCAAATCAGCCTCACCATGTCACAGGTAAAAAGGATATGATTAGTTGATTCCAGAGCTCCACACAGTTGACAGAATTTTGAACCCTCCAAACCTTTTTTCTTCAGTTGTTCAGCAGCCTGAAATCCTATCTCTAAAAGCCAACCATAAAAAATGTTTAATTTTCATGGACAAGGACAAGTTCACAACTCAGTGTTAACCTCCCTAATCCCTCTAAAGGTTAATTAAGGCTCTGTAGAGAGATCTAGTTGTATATTTTTTGTTAACTGTCAAACCCCATACCAATTTGTTACTAGAGTCCGAGCTCTCTATATTCTCTATGACACGCACAGATTGGGCGGTCACGGTCGCCCGATGACAGAGTCAAGTTACAGCCCATTGCCACATCACTGTATGATGCGGCCCAGCCCATCGATTTCACTGGTATACGGGCCACACTAGCCGATAGGCTACGATATGAGCCTTGGCAGCCGAGTACACTCTAGAGATGGGATTCTTCGTGTGATGACGCATAAAGCGAGTGTAACTGGATTCTCAGCCTTCTTCTTCCTCCTCTCTCCCCATCTCCCCTCTCTTCATCTCTCTCCCTTCTCCAGGCGCCGGGGAGGTGTCCTGGGCATGCGGCGGCGGCGGCGGCGGCGGCGCTGTCTCGGAAGGGGAGCGCAGATTTGGCGCTGCTGCTACTGCGGTGGTGGCAGGCGTCGGCTCCGGATCTGCAAGCTCCCTGCCTCGCCGGTGACCTCCTCCTCTGGCCACCTCCACCGCCGCTCCGCTCTCCCCTCTGCTTCGCCGGCGACCTGCCGACTCCCCGCCCCCTCCCTCCCCAAGCACTCCCGCTGTCGCTTCCGTATAGCCGGCCAGACGACCTCCCTAGCCCCTAGAGAGAGGAGAGGGGAGAGAGAAGTGAAGAGAGGGGTGAGGGGAGATGGGGAGAAAGGAGGAAGAAGAAGGCTAAGAGTGATATTTTTTTAATTAATTCTTTTAGTGCAACTGACAAGTGGGGTCACTGTTTTTATTAATTTTCAAATCAAATTGCCACGTCAGAAGAAAGCCGGGTCAATTTAGCCACGTAGGCGCCATGTAAGCTAAAACCACCGTCTTATTCGCCATGGAACCTATATTGCACCGGTTTTGACAGTTGAGGGACCTGTTGTATCTGGTTTTCTGGTTGAAGGACAATAATCGGATTCGTTGACAAGATAAGGGACCTCAGATGAACTTGTTCCTAGCCATGGCTGCGAACTGGTTGAGAGGCCAGTTTACTTGTTAGATCGGTGGGCTGGGCCATATCATATGGTGGTGTGGTGATGGGCAATGAACTAAGAGTTTTCGTTTTATGAAAACTAAATCATTTTTTTATAAAAGCAAAATTATTCTGGCAAAGTCAAATTAACTAAATTAAGGGACATGCACCTCAGCCTAAGGTTTTCCGCACCAAACTTAATTTACCACACGTGTTTGCCATGCTTCTCTATTCTGCTTTTTTGATCTATCGATCACTCGACAAATATGTTGTGTAGGATCGAAACACAATAACTATTTAAGCCTACCGCGGGTTGTTCAATGGTAGAAACGCCCAGAACCAAAACTTTAAGTGGCACTAAAAGCTACCCTCAAAATCCGATGGAGATTGGTCTGATCGACCTGATTACTCCAGCCTGACCGCACCAATACCTTTGGTCTGAATAGTGTAGATGCCCTATTCCAACTGCCCTTCACTCTACTGTCGATTGATGCCATTGCCGGTCTAATTGGAGTGAAGCCATCGGTCTGACCACGCAGTTGCTGCCGGTCTGAGTACTGCTATCTAGTTGGTGTGACCACCAAACCCAAGCAAATACAAATTGAAGAATTCTTGAAAGTAGATCAAACTTTCTTACCTTATTTCATGTTTACAAAATGCAACAACAACACTTTTCTCTCAAAATTCGACTAAATTCAAAACCCTAACTTTTATCTCAACTCAACTCTCACAACCCCTCTTATATTTATACCTAGAGGTAAGAGCCTAAAGCCACGAATCCAACCTATACAAGTCTATCTAATCCACTAGGAAACCTTCATGTACAAGTATCCAACTTATCTTATTATAATTCAGACTCCAATCTTCCCAAATTTGGTCTCCTTCCAAATTCGATTTTGCCTTTTCATACGCACACACTCTCCAATATCGTATGCCGCATGAAATCTTCACCAACCACGTAAATTGTTCTTTAGGATAAGCATCCCTCATGTATCCCGATCGTCCAGATGTCATCATATCCCAAGTTGACCCTCGATTATCATCGACAACACTCTCCCGGGGTATCAAGACACACCTACACATGAATCAAACAAGAAACCATATCCGAGCACAAGTTTTTTCCCAACTTAACTAAACATTACAACACAAACAATATCTCATAGTATATATAGAAATCATCTAGAAGTCATAATCACGAGATAATCACAAGTATCCAAATAAACAACCCGAAACCGACTTCAATCAGGAATCAGTAGGTTAGACTGCCAGGCTAGTCGGTCTGATCGCATGCTACACGTTGGTCTGACTGACCTTCTCCACCTGGTCTGACCGGTCCCAAGTAGTCAGCACCACTTAACTAATTATTCACCAAATATATATCAAAACCAATTATCTCATATGCCTATTGTTCATCACAAAATATATATGTTAATAGAAAACACTTTGATTTCACATATGCTGCTGAAAAAAATTATAGAGTAAATTCCATATTGGGCCAAATGTTTAAACCAACATTTCACGATAGATTTGGGCTTAGCTCACCTTTTCACTTATATAACACCATATGTCTTTGCATTTGTTAGCGATTTGGACTAGGGTTGAGTAAAAAAAAAATGGCATATGGGCCGGAGAGAAAATATAGTTCAAATCACATAAAACATTTTTTAATCTAATAAGAAAACGGTTCGTTTAGCAAATCACAAAAATTGGAGATGATGCGAAATATGTTCATATGTAAAAAGGGCACAAGTATTGATCCGCACATCAAAGATGAAAATTTACACAAGAAGGGAAATAGAAATAAAAGTAGCTGGCTAGCTAGATACAATTCACACTGAAAAAGAACAAAGAAATAATACACGATATCATTTTGCCTTTGTAAAATGCGTCGTGGACTTGCCTTTGCCATGTGCTTTCTGGACAATCAGATCGACGGCCCGTACGTCTTGGACTCGATCACGGTAATAAAGTACAGTAGCTTCAACGGCTGAACTGCATGCATTCGAGACTGGCTCGGGCCATATGGATCCTGATGATCTCCGATCCCCCAATGCATCGATCTCTCTGCAGCTAGCTGGTGCTTGCAACCTAAATATATGCCCTGGACCATCACCTGCACAACGGCACAAAATGATCAGACGGAATCGGCCCGTTTACTTGGGTACGTATATATAGCGGACTGTTCATGATCGTCGATTGAGATTGCATGAAAATGAATTAATGGAGGAAATAATGTACTAGCTATATAGTATTACTCCTACTCCTTGTAGAAACTTTTACATTTCTGCTAATATATATGTATATATTACTCCTACCACATGGTATATATATGGTGATATATAGTTTTCCTTGTTAGATTTTGATTAATATTTAGTGTCGATCGTTTTCTCTTAAGATAAATACGTACCTGTACGTTCTTTATATCCTCTCGTACTATATATACGTGAGGCAGTGAAAATGTGCCCAAAATACTACTAGTACTACTACTCCAGCTACCTGGCAAACCAACATCAGTTATACATGCTCCACGTTAATCCGTACGTTTTTATATTGTAGTGGAGTACTATATATCATAATCACATCTACCAATACACTGTCAGTTGTTGTTTAATTTGCTGCATCTGACAGTATGTTTTCAATCCTTTGCCAGCTAGTATAAGCTTGTGTGTGTGTGTCCCCTTTAATTTGGCCACTTAATTCGGCTGAGTAAACAAGCATATATATAGAGAATAATCGTTACTTGTTTCTTCTTCTGCGTCCGATCCCGTGGCCCGTGATTGCTTGCAACGACCTGAAGCAGTACTGGAGGGAAAGTATTCTAATCCCTCGAGGGGATGTTTCCTCGTTTGCTCAAAAAACCATCTAAACGGTTATGAAAAATTCTGGAAAAAAATTGACAACATTCATACAACACATATATACAACTTCACAGAATCTTAAGTCCAAACTCAACTCACACGTCGAGATATAAAAAAGACAAATTTAGCGTATGAATAGTAGCATACTGTTTATATCTAAATTTGTCTTTTTTGTTTCTCGATGTGTATATCGAATTTGAACATGAATTTTGGTGGACTGGTAGGTATCATTATACTCTACACTGTCAATTTTTTTTAGAATTTTTCACAACTATTTACATCGAATTTGGAAGAAAAAGATATACTAGGGGATATCCCCTCGAGAGATTAGAATCCACTACTGGACCACACCAAAACGAGCGCAAGATCGATCAAGCAAAAATTATTGGCCCGGCCCGGCCACGCTTTGGCCGTTCGATTAATTGCCTTTCAAATTGCGGTTATTAAATTTTTGTTTTCCCGGCGGTGTCTAACGGCCATAACACTAGCTCCTATATTAACAGGAAGCTAGACACGCGTAATAAAGCTATAGCTAGCCATCAATTAACCAACGTAGAGTGTGAGAGTGAGGAGGCAAGGCCGGGCGGGCGGCCACTACCTGCACCATGGACGATTTCTCTTCGTCCATGGAGGAAGCTGGCCACTGCCACCGGCGGCCGCAACGAGGACCCCTCGTCCCCGTCGCCGCCATTGCCGAGGATCATCATGTCCCCGACGCCCCTCCTCCTCCTCCTCCTCCTCCTCCTGCAGCAGCTGGTACGTAGGAGTATATCACACACACCTATATATCTCCCTCTCTGCTGTATAATTTTCTTCTTATGTTTATGTATATATATATACTGTATGTCTGTATGCGTGCTTGCTCGATCTCCTTCTTGCTCATCCATCAGAAATTCGGCAAATGTGGCGAAATTTATAATTTAACGCCCACTGCTGGCTGCTGGTATGTATTCAAGTGCTATTTTCTTCTTCTTCTTCACCAATATATGGAGATCGATCACTTATTCTGTTTCTCACTTGCACTGAATTTCAATTAATATATATATTTACTCTCTGATCGATCTAGCTTAATTTCATGCTTCCCCTGCACCACTAACCTAGCTAGCTAGCTAGTCCCAAGAATATGCCGGATCTAATCCGCCACCATCCTAGCTAATCACTCCGGCCGATTTGCTTCCCAAAATGCCGCCGTCGATCGCCGGCCGGCGTACCAACACCTCCACACAGTCGTCGTCGATCATTACATTGGCCATTGGGATCGATGAACGACAGAGAAAGAGAGAAGAGCAGGTTAATTTGTGCTACTACAAGACAGCGCTTCAATACAAACCCAACGGCTAGTTTCAGGCCACGGTCACATGGAGTACTCCGACGCATTAGTAGTTAATTGGTGATAAATTTAATCGACGATTTTTAAGCATATATCCAGCCATCACTCAGATCACAATCACATGCATCCTTGTATGCATTATTCATTAATAGTATAATCCAACTGCATGCTAGTTAATTTGATCAGGGTCACGTACTCGCGTGCAACGGTAAATTGAAAAACCTGATATTTGCGTGATCTCTCTTGATGGCTACAGTACTACTCCAAATATCGTGATCTCTCTAAAGTACTTTGCAGCTTAATTATTTAATTTGCACGTGTAAATTAAAGTGAGTCGTTCCTCTCCAAATTTAGCTTCGCGCATATGTACGCGTGCTACTTTCAAGTGATTATTATATATTCGTTTTGTTGACTGCACGCTTGTGGAATATTGCTCTCGCCTTTGCTAGATATATCTGGATCTTATACGACGAGTAGGAACAATATTTCCCTTTTTTTTTAAAAAAAAGAATTGATTGACCTTGCATAGAATATCATTAGTCTTGAATTATAGTTACAAAAAAAATGCATTGTTCATTAATTGTTGTACTTCTATGATTTTACCTCAATATTAAAATTAATCATCTTTATGGGGTTTTTGTTTTGACTGCCGGGAGAGATTAGATACAATTAATTAAAAAGTCCATCTTACCGTCTATAACTATTTTATTAGGCACTTAACCCCTAAAGTACTCTTTGGCCATCTTTTTTTTTCTAAAAAAAGGGCTCATTTTGCCCTCAAATAACATTTATTCTTTTCCATTTTCATGCATGTTGTATTTTAAATTGAAAGTTCGTGAGATGAAAAATAATATTACTTCCTGTGTTAGTAACTTTTTTGCATAGTTCAAAACACCTAAGACTAACTTGAACGTTGAGATTTGAGCGTGGAACTAGAAATGTATAGGTATATTTTTAGACCAAGGGAGTACATGCAGACTAT
Source organism: Oryza longistaminata (assembly GCA_009805545.1). Classification (NCBI taxonomy): domain Eukaryota; kingdom Viridiplantae; phylum Streptophyta; class Magnoliopsida; order Poales; family Poaceae; genus Oryza; species Oryza longistaminata. Next base: position 16,903,942 of record CM020189.1, read on the forward strand.
TCTTTTTTTTTTAAAAAAGGTATTCTATAGAGTAGACTCTTTATTCAGTGTATAAACCAAAGTACTTTGGGGGAGTAATTAAATAAACTTGTCCAACTGAATGACTGATTATTAATTTGTTTGTTGGGTTGTAACGGCTGCCACGCACGTGCAGAGAGGAAAGTACACCTGGCACATTATGGCATGGCATATCGTGATGTTACTTCTATTGGTAGTTCCGAACAGAAAATTTATACCATGTCATACCAAACGAACATACGTATAAAATATTAAATATAAATTAAAAAATAACTAATTGCACACATTGCGACTAATTTACGAGACGAATCTTTAAAGCCTAATTGCTCCATGATTTGACAATGTGGTGCTACAGTAAATATTTGCTAATGACGGAATAATTAGGCTTAATAAATTTGTCTCGTTGTTTACTGATGGATTCTTTAATTAGTTTTCTTAACAAAACTTTACACCTGATCTAAACAACACATTAACTGCTTTTGCATTCTGCTGCTGCTGCTGCTCTAGCATTATACACAGGCCTGTCAGAGGAGGAATCAACCAACGACAGCTTCAAGAACCAGGATCTGTTTGATGTTGTTGCGTCCTGTGTGAAACAAACCGCTGATGCTGGTCATCAGCAGCCGAGTTTCAGTTACCCAGCAGCTAGTACTCCTATTTCAGTACTACAAGTTCTGCGTCCCAGGGATCCTAACCTCAACTTCGCTGGTACACTATTTAATTAGCGATGAAGTGTTTATATATTAATTATACAGTTTCAAAATGCATGCCAATATGACCACTGGTATTTACAAATTAATAAGCTATCGGTTAAACTTGAAAAAGTTTGACGCCACTTATTCATATCAGCTAGCTAGCTCACACAGTAGTTCTATATTAACGTATAATCTGTCTGTCCCTAAATATTTGACGCCATTGATTTTTTTAAATATGTTTGACCGTTCGTCTTATTCAAAAAATTTAAGTAATTATTAATTATTTTCTTATCATTTGATTTATTGTTAAATATACTTTTATGTATACATATAGTTTTACATATTTCACAAAAAGTTTTTGAATAAAATAAACGGTCCAACATGTTTAGAAAAGATCAGCGGCGTCGAATATTTAGGGACGGAGGAAGTACGTGTGTTCGTGTCGGCATGCACACTGGCTAATGCCCATTAATTTCCACCTCCATGACTCCATTTGATCCATGTATTAGCTGTGCTGGTGGGTGAAGGCTCAAGGAAGCGCAAAGATGAGCCAAATGGATGTGGAGCTCATCATTTGGGAAAGGAAAATATGCCAATTGGCGAAGGAAATCTGCCAAAAGAGAGCAAGTCACCCGTATGGGAACATATGGAGAAAGACCAACCCTCCAAAGACATGGCAACATGCGTCCACTGCTCCAAAGTATATACGGCAAAATCGACTAACGGTACATCTCATCTCAGGAGGCACCTCACAAGCAAGTGCCTCAAGAGAAAAGGGCTCACTGAGGAACTTGCTAAGCTCACCAGTACAAAGAAGGCCCGTAAAATTCGTTAGTGATATATGCGACTTAAAGATATTAATTGCAGTTTCAAATTTAAGTAAGGCAAGGGTATGGTATGCTCGAATTGTACTGTCGGTGCTAATATCTGTATTTTTTTATTATTTTTAAGGGATCGGAGTGGTACTCCGTATTCTTGTGCGTGAGTGTGCTTGTTGCACCTATTTGTGCTTGCGATGTTCAATGTAAGTTTAATAACATTATTGTTCTCTTTATCTTTAATTTTATTCCGGGCCGTCGATAAGGGTGTTCTAGCTGGAACAGGGCCCAAAAAATTAGGACCCCAAATTTCTTATATTTTAATCTATTATATTGTGTTTTAATATATTTAAAAACCTATCATACCGTTTCATTTTCTAAATTAACATTTTGGACATGATTTCAAATACCACCGAGTAATTAATCAGGACCACTATTCCATATTTTGTTCATATTAAATATATTCATGGAACTAATAACCAATACTCCCGTCTAACTCACCTGGTTACAGCCACCACTCCCAAAGTATTGGGTTGTTTGGCACTCTACTTTTCATATGATTTTTTGCACAGGATTTCCGCAGTCTCGGTTTTTTCCCTCGTGCATGAGCCAAACTTTTGCAAGCCCATTTTCTTGGTTTATTCATGTTTTTACCGTTTTGGTGTCTGCTACTATACCCTTTTGGCGTTTAAACTCCCTATCTACTTGATCTATTTAAACCCATGTTAGCTAGCAGTAAGAACACATCAACATGTTGTTGAACCCAAACAAAGAAACTCATCAACATGACTTCAACATGGAGCCGCTGATGGAATTAGGAGCTGGACCACAAGAAATGATCGCTGAGAACGATCTAAACATGGAACTGCCAATAGATAATGGCATTGGTAAGTGTTTTATACTCCTGGTTCTTGGCCATACAAGCATGTTATTGAAGGAACGTTCTCTGCTGTAGAGGAGATGAATATAGCATCTTAAAAATCTTCCCCAAAAATACTACTCCCTCTATCCCATAAAATATATAAGGCATGGTCAAACTTGGCACAGTCTTCGAAACTAATCTTTGACTTATAATTTCTCATATACTATAAAATTTATTGCAACAAAATTATAACCATCTTAAATTAAATTTAAATGTCAAACCAATGATATTAATTTTAGCAAATAAAATTTATATTATATTATAATAATTGTTGGTCAAATTTTTTTAAAGTTGAATTTTGACATGTGTGCACTACTTATATTATGGATAGAGGGAGTAGTACAAAAATCTCCATCGAAAATATCCCCTAAAATTAAATATACAAAGCGCACTTTCAAAACCACAACTTTCTTTATATCTAAAATTAAATAAATCTTTGTTCAAGTAGTACAAAGTTGATGCTTGAATTTCAAAAATTTCCTCTGAACTAATTAACCTATAGCACCTTATCGTATGCCAAAAGGTGATGAGCTAGACGATATGAGTTCGAAGCTTCACCTCTTCTAATTATTTGATATTAGATCATTCTCTAATATTTGCGTCTTTATCTAATTAAAAAAAATTGAAGCTCGACTGTTCAATTAATAAGCTTATTAAGTTGGCTAGCTTACATTAAACTCATAAATAAACGGCCGGTTACAACATGTTAAATCTTGATTATGTGGCACTCATAGCAGTAATTATAGTTATATACTCCCTTCATCCATAAAAATTATACATATTACTTTTATCATCAAGACTAAGTAAAAATTAAGTCATCTTGCATATTACAAAATCAAGGAGTGAATGCAAGCATGCAACCAATGAGTATTTAGATGACTCTTTGGGTTCTAATCAAATATTTTATTTATCTCTTCATTTAAGTTTTGGATGCGTAAAGACTACAAATAGGAACAACTTATTTGAAAAAACTCAAAGGTGAAATATGTCTAACTTTTGTGGATGGAGGGGTAATAAATAAGTCACATTTATACAGTCAGTAGAGTATAGAGATTTTTCTCCTTTTCCATGCTAAACATAAACTGCTCACCGAGGAAAGATCAGGACGGAATCTCCCGGGCCCAATCGATTGATATCGGGTCGGGCGGCCCTGGCTTTGTTTCATCGGGTAGAAATAGAATATACCCGACTGATGGGCAGACGAGTGGCAAAACTGATGGCCATGCGATGTCGAGAAACTGACTCAAAATCACAACATTTGAAACGCACATTCAGGGCAGTAAATTTTCATATAATAGCCAGTGATATTTTTGGCCATGTGCTTGTTCTTTTTCCTTTGAAACCAAGGCAAAAACTTCGCCTTGTTATATATCGAGAAAGCTGCAGGGTCCTATCCGCAAAAACCTAGTGCACTCGCTTTTGAGATTATTGGATCTTTGCGGGGAAAAAAAAGTCAGTGTTGAGATCACCAGTTCACCACACCTGGTGGCGCGGAGAAAACATCAGAGGAAGAGAGACCGCACCCTGTGCCCCGGCCTGCAGCTTAAAAAGGAGAGGGCATGCATAAAGGAGAATGCAAATTAAGCTTTAGAGCAAGCTAATACTCCATCCGTTTCATATTATAAGTCGTTTGTTTTTTTTCTTAATCAAACTTCTTAAAATTTGACCAAATATATAGCAAAATATAGTGATATTTTCAATACAAAATTAATTTTGTATCAAATTATATTCGTCGTTAAATTTAACGAGACTAATTTAGTGTCGTAAGTATTGCTATCTTTTTTTAAACTTAATCAAACCTATAAAACTTTGACAAAAAAATCAAATGACTTGAAACGAAGAGAGTAGTAGGCTATAAACTATGCTGGGTTTAGTCCCACATCGGTAATTGATGATGATGGAGCACGACTTAAAAGGTGGGGGCAATCCTTAGCCATCAGACTGTCTTTTGGATTGTGTAGGCTCAGTACCTAAAGTTGTGGCTCCGATTGGGCCTATGGGCTATGGTGGAGTATGCCCAAAGTGATCTAAATGGTCCACGGTTGGTGATCAGGTTGTGCACTCTAACAAACTATCTATAAGCTAGCTTAGCTTAATAATATTATTAAGCTAAGCTAGCTTATAGATAGTTTGTTAGAGTGCACAACCTGATCACCAACCGTGGACCATTTAGATCACTTTGGGCATACTCTATTCAGCTAGTTGATGAGAGGGTTGGGTGTTCTGCTAGTTAATTAGTCAAAACATACATTGGTCGATCGCGACGGTTGGGTATTCAGCTAGTTAATTCAAACATACTCCCTCGATACTCATAAAGGAAGTCGTTTAGAACAGTGACACGGTCTCCAAAACACAACTTTGACTTCTTGTTTCTATCAAAATATTTATTGAAAAGTGATATATGTATACTTTTATGAAAGTATTTTTCAAGACAAATCTATTCATATAATTTTTACATTTTCAAACTCAACAACGTGAGAGTTATTTACGATTTATATTCCTAAGGTTTGACTTAAATATTGTCCTAAACGACTTTCTTTATGAGTACGGAGGGAGTACATTGGTCGATCGCGACGGTTGGGTATTCAGTTAGTTAATTCCCGTGCTTTATATAATAAACCCCGCTAATTTAATTAACTGCGCTGTTGCATTTCGATTGACACGAAGGCTTCAACCAGCTGGCCGGAGCTAGAGACGATGACACTATCATCGGAGTACATCACCGGCGGCGGAGCTGCACCAGCTGCCATGATCGACGTTACTACATGTGTGCGTATCTTGCCCACCAACATGCTTTGTGTGTATGGCCTAGATGCTGCTGATGAGGCTACGAACGGCAGTAACCGACACAATCGATCAACAGCAGCTAACACAGTTAGCCATGCAGCAGCAGCAGCTTCTGCCATCGAAGCCGCTGTCGAAAATGATGCGCATCCAAGAGGAGGAGGAGAAGAAGAAGAAGTAGATCGGTGGTATGGGAACACATGATGTTAGATCCGTCGGGAAACGAGGCATCATGCAGGTACTGCACCAAGAAGCTGTCGGCTAAGGCTGTGTTTAGTTGGATTCAAAATTTGGATTTTGGTTGAAATTTGAGATGATGTGATTGAAAATTGTGTGTGTACGACAGGTTGATGTGATAGAAAAGTACTGAAGTTTAGATCAGCCTAATTCCAAAGGCGGCACAAGTCATCTCAGGAGACACGTCAACAAATGTGCGTTGCGCGAACTGGCACGCCGCCTCATGGACATCTGAACGTTTGAAGATGGCTACGTACGTACGCGTTCATCTGCATGCATATTTAGTTATTTTCATGCTTGTTGCTCAAGTGGTGTTTGGTTGGAGGGACTAAAGTGGGGCTAAACTTTAGTCCCTCTCACAAAAACATAAGTCTACCATAGGGACTTATGCTTTTGTGAGAGGGACTAAATTTAGTCCCTAGTTCCCAAACACCCCCTCAGATCTCTGTGTGTGTATGTACCACGTACTTGTAATTAGCATATATGTGTGCAGTGCAATATACTCCCTCCATTTCAAAATGTTTGACACCGTTGACTTTTTAGCACATGTTTGACCGTTCATCTTATTCAAAAAAAATTTGTGAAATATAGAAAACTATATGCGTACATGAAAGTATATTTAACAATGAATCAAATGATATGAAAAGAATAAATAATTACTTAAATTTTTTGAATAAAACGAATGGTCAAACACATACTAAAAAGTCAACGATGTCAAACATTTTAAAACGGAGGGAGTATATGTTGTGCATTTGTGCTTGTGTTCGTGTAAATGTAACAATGGTGATATAGTACATCGCTACTGTGTACTTCTTTTTCATATTGAAATAAAATTATTTACGCTTGATTGATTTACTCCAGCTTTTAATTAAGCCCGATTGGTCGATCATCGTAGGCAATTGGTTCATGTTAGAGCAAGTTCAATAGTATAGCCAACTACTAGCTCCAATTCATCTATAGCCAATTTAATAGCTTATTCATACAATAGTTACATACTACACTATTAATACCTAGTCCCACCTATTATAGACACACTGCGTCTTGGAGTCCGTGCTACAGCTGGCTACAAATTTGTAGCCCGCTGCTCTTCTCTCTTCTGATTTATCTCCTTAAAATATGTTTGCAGCTGGCTTATAGTCTGCTATTGTACCTGCTCTTAAGAGGGGAAAAAAAAGCTAGGGCTGCTGATGCAATGCACACGCACAGATTGAGCGGGCACGGACGCCCGACGACCAAGTCAAGTACTCTAGTCAACAGATCGTAGTTAAAGCCCATCGCGACGACACCGTGTAATACGGCCCAGCCCATCGATCTCAGTAGTAAATGGGCTTCCTGAACCTCCTCTCCACTTGGGATCTCACTAGCCAACAGGTCCTCGGCCGCTAGCTGCGAGACTGGCCTTTTGCGACGAATGGAGAAATATACTACTATCATTTTTTTCCAGGTTTGAAAAGAAAGATCCCCATCCTCCTAATAAGCCAAAACGGCTTATTAGGAAATAAAAATAAATTGTAGGTAAAATTTTTATAAATGTGTTCTTGGTGACTTAAAAGCCAATGTTAAAAAAGAAACTACGTTGAAAATATCTCAAAATCAATCTTAAAATTAAGCTTGAAAATTCAAATTTTGGTTTTTCTTTGGCTGATTAGGCCATTGATGGAAGCCAAACTTTTAAAAAAAGAGGTTTAAAAAGAAAAAAAAAACAAAATGCCACACGGCCACCGGCTGCAGCAGGTGACCTCGACCGCCGACCGGCCGCACCCCGTCCACCCATCCGCATCCACATCTCGCCGCGACCTTCTCCCCTCCCCTCCCCTCCTCATCCTCTCCTCGCGATAACCCTAGCTCTCTCCCCCCCTCTCCCGCTTCCGATTTCCGATCGCTATATAAAAGACCGGGGATTTCGAAAATTTTTCCCTCCCCCACCCCCTTCGCGCGCGCGCTCTCTTCCCGCCTTTTTTTTTCCCCTTTTCTTCACCGGTGGGATTGATTCGTGGGGTGCGGATCTGGTTTTTGGGGGTGTGTATGGCGGCGGCGGAGGCGGCGGCGGCGCTGGAGGGGAGCGAGCCCGTGGACCTGGTCAAGCACCCCTCCGGCATCATCCCCACGCTCCAGTAAGTCTCCCCCCACGGATCTGTGCGGATTCATCGAGCTAGGTTGAGTTTGAGGTGGAGCGGTTAATTCGTCGCGCGCTGTTGGGTTGGTTTTGTTTTGCGGGGCGGGGATATTATTTGTTTGTTGTAAATGATGTGATTGGTGGTAGGTTTAGCTTGGGGGAGGTTCTGATTTGCTTGATTGATGAAAAAGGGGGGCGATCTGAGATCCGCGAGTCCGGTACGAGAAGAAATAGAGGCAGCCGATGTGCTTGTGCTGTGACGGATCCATTGTCCGGTCTTCATAACAACTCTTTTTAGCTGGACAGATGTTTGTTTTCTCATGAATGAATTCATATGGTTGGAGTGTTGGAGAATCAGCTTGTCAGCTGTTCTTTTTTTTTAAAAAAAAATTAAGGTTTATAAATAAATAAATAATCAATCAATCAATCATGCATCTAAATTGTAGGATTTAATTCTTTCCCCTCATCACGTATTTCAACCTTAGAGGGAGGTATTGTGTCTGTGGAGAGTTTATGGTGCTCATGTGATACAGACATACAGTTGACAATGGGTCAATGCGTGTTTTTAGACAGCATCAAGCTCTGAACAAGTGAACCACATATTTAGGCTTGATCCATGTATAACCCCACTAAGTTTTATACTTGTTTGTACGGGCCAATATGCCCAAACCTGGCTGTTTATTAGCATGCTGTACTTGCTGGTGTGCATCGAAACGTTTTTGGGGTTTGCCTACATTGCTACTAGGCATGTATATTTTGCATGCTGGTGTGCATTGCAGAAAAAGTCGAGCATGCTTATATTGCTGCTTGTCATAGTGTACTTGCTTCCATGTGTTCTCACAAGTGCGCATGCCTGTTTTGCTGCCTTTCTGGGTTGTTTATGTTTCAGCGTTGGGATCATAGCTGGTAGACTGCATGTGTTCCACTCTGTTTTGGCTTATCATGCTTCCTTTGGATACTCTCACCAAGGAAATTGAAGTCCTCATTATGTGTTCTCATATATTTTGATGGCAGAAACATCGTGTCGACGGTCAATTTGGATTGCAAATTAGACCTCAAAGCTATAGCTTTGCAAGCACGCAATGCAGAATATAATCCAAAGGTATTATGATGGCTTTGGTGTGTTCTTGTGTCTTCGATTTTGCTCGAAAGGATATCTTCTTTGCATGTGAAAATTTTACCTATTTTAATCCTGCTAGCATGTAATATGTAGACAAGTCCATACAATCCTATAGTCTGTTCCTAGGATGATACTTCCTTTGTGTATAACGCAAGTGTGAGTGCAATTTTAGAGGTCGGTATGGATAAATGCATAGCTGGCAGTCCAGTTTTATATTGTAAATCTCAGGTAAGAGAGTGAATACATTCATCACGCTCAGCTTGTCCCATGGATAAGCAAATTGCTTTACAATTAAGATTCTAAAATTGCTCTATTTAGTGCTTATGCACTTTCTAATCTGTGCTGCACGTATCAGATACAGCATGATGTATTGGGGGATTTTGTAATTATATGTAATATCATAAGCTAAATCTAGGCTATTATGTTTATTTTAATAATGGATACATTTTGAAAGAAACAGAGATAACTGCACACTGAGGTTATAGCATCTCTATCTACTCCATCCGTTCCAAAATATAAGCACTGTAATATATGTTTTAGTTTGCTAACTCCTCTTTTCACAAACAGCGTTTTGCTGCAGTTATCATGAGAATAAGAGAACCGAAAACTACAGCTCTGATATTTGCATCGGGTAAAATGGTATGGTTCAACCTCTTTGTATAGCTAAGACTGCAAATATTCTGTTTGTTCATCTTCTTATTGACTTGTGAATCGCTTTATCACCTGTCTTTGTTGCTCTTGTAGCTATTATAACGCATATTGATTCATGAACTCTTTTTGCTGATGTGTAACTGCTTTCTATTAGCCTACTATCTTTTTAGTTTTTCTTTGTTTTTTAACAGCTATCACATCCATACCTGATCCATGCAGCCTGTAGTTCAATGCTGAATCTGTAAATTTAAGTTTGCTCTGATTTTCTGACATGTTTGCTGTTGCATTGCTGTTACCTAATAACAGATAAGTAGTGCTCTTTCTGTAAATGTATAGTTTGTCCTTGTTAACTTTTTTGTTGTCTTAAAGCATAATCAGAATTGACAATAAATTGAACCTGTCATATTTATTTGTTGATGGATAATCAGCAATGACACATCACATGGACTTCATGTCGCGTCAATATCTTAATTTTAAAAGTCTTGTTTATGAAAATTCACTTGATTTTCCTTTTGGATCAATATCTTGATCCGAATAAGCTTGTTGAAGGATAATTGGTGGTCAGCATTTTTGGGATAAAATCTTCATTAAAAGTTGCTTTGCTGGTTCTCATCAGGAGGGATAATATCTGTGTTACAGACTTAAAGTAATACATTTTTCTGATAATAAATTCACATTTTAAGCATGAGAACGAAGGAGTTCACAGCCTAGGCTTACTAGTACGCTGTATGGGGCCTGACTATTAGGCAGTGGACTTAAGAAGGGGTTGTCTTGGGTTTGATGCACCGATTTGCTGCGTCTTTGCTTCTTTTTTATAAAAATCAAATTTGCTTGTTAACCAAAATTTCTCTGTGGGCACCATGACCTGCTAGCATTTGTGGTGGAATTAAAAGCATGTTTATAAATCTTTTGTTGTCCTTTACCAGGTATGTACTGGGGCAAAGAGCGAACAACAATCAAAGCTTGCAGCAAGAAAGGTATGGGGAGTATTTATTTTATTTCATTTTATTTTGCTACGTGAAATCTAACACTTTTTTATTGCCAGTATGCTCGTATTATCCAAAAGCTTGGCTTTGCTGCTAAGTTTAAGGTAACTATTTCAGGCTTGATTAATTTTCATCTGTGCAAATGCCTACCATTTTCATTCTGTAAGATTGTACCTAAATGTTTAACTCATTTGCACTATACCAGGACTTCAAGATTCAGAACATTGTTGGTTCTTGTGATGTTAAATTTCCAATCAGGCTGGAGGGACTTGCATATTCTCATGGTGCTTTCTCAAGTGTAAGTTGAATCCTTGCATGTTTTTTTAGGATATTTCTTTCACATATGTTATGCTATTCTCATGTCTTGTGCCTTTTGTCTTCCAGTATGAGCCTGAACTCTTTCCTGGTCTGATATATCGGATGAAGCAACCGAAGATTGTTCTTCTGATTTTTGTTTCAGGCAAGATTGTTTTGACCGGAGCAAAGGTAAGCAGCCTTTCCTTTTGTATACCCTTGATTGTCTATTCCTTTTTGTATGTCTGAATGTACTTGTCTTTATAGGTGAGGGATGAGACGTATACCGCCTTTGAGAACATATACCCTGTGCTAACAGAGTTCAGAAAAGTCCAGCAATGGTACGTCTTTATTTTGTTGTTTAGGTATGCAGTGTGTGGTAGAAACATCGGAAGTTCTAAGTAAGAATTATACAGTGGATAATTGCACTTGTGTCTTTTGTTATACGTGGGAGTGAACTTTGAGCACACTCCTTACTAAATTGCAATATGTTGAATTTTTTAATATTACAAGCACCTATAAATCTGAACTTTCCAATTTGAATCCAGATGGTCAGCAGAAACTGAAGGAATAAATCATCTCAAGAAAGATTTTAATTTCCACACTACCTTGATCTTAGATAGGATTTGGATACTTGTTTCAGATATGATTCATCACTACCATGTGATGGACTGTTGACTGCCCTTGCCTACTTACTGTGCTTGACTGCAGTTTACTTCCAATTTAGGAGAACACAATTTTAAATAATAATAATAATGATGGCTCCTTGCACCTTCAAATTTGCAGATAACCTATGGAGGTCACAACTACAACGCTTCCTTGAGGATTTTGCTGCCTTGTAACTGCTAATTTTAATCTGTACATATATGTAGTCTGGAGGGGCGTACAGCATCTTGTAATTTATGTGAGCCCCTGGATGAATGAGCACTGTAGACTTGTAGCTGGGTGAGTATGTTGTTAGTAGTCTCTTGTGGCAAGGAGTTCAGTCCAACCGATCTGATGGAGTTTTCGTACGTTTGTAGCCCTTGCCGATCTTTTTCCCTGTTCTTCCCAATAGACATGTTGCTAAACTTTTACTAACTTGTTAACAGACAGACAGAATGATAACATGGACTGTGGATGCTTAGCGTTTGTGGCCGAATAACATGGACTGTTGGGTAGTGGAGCTCTTTGACTGTGATTGTGATTGTGATTGCTCTTGGAAACAAAGATTACTTACAATCCCATCCTCTTTTTTATCATAAAATCGCCATGGATGGAGTTACAAGCAATTTTGTTTGATCCATTTTGCTTTAAAATTATTAGTGAGCTTGATTATGCAATACTATAGCGTGCTTCAGCTGTAAACAACCAAAGGAATCACCAATCCAATCGAGGAAAAGAAAAACAGATATGAAAGAATCACCAATCGAATCAAGCAAAAGGAAAAAAAAAAAAACGGAAGCGAAGAAATGAAGAAGCGAGCATCGATTCTCCCATCGGGCACACGCACGGACGTCTCGCTGATGTTGATGCTAAATCCCAAACGTCACACATTTTAATGTATCTTGTGCGTTTTTCCAACTAACAACGTGACAAACGTTAGGTGTACATTATTGCAAAAGGGTGGATATGACGTGGGATTATCATTGACCAATTTTTACTCGAATCTTTTAGACTCGTTTGGTTCTCTATCCTACCAGTAGTGCAAAATTACCTAGCTTTTGTTTGGTTTGTATCAATATAAAACCAAAACAGAGATATTCCTGTTTGTGTGATGCAGAATTGCAGAGTAGCAGATCAATCAGAAATGAATTGAGAGACATGGGTTTTGTTGCAGAATTTTCAGTGTCAGCAAGGAGAATTAGTGTACAGTGATTGGAATTTATTGCAGTGGCTTCTCTTCAGTTTGAGTAAATATCTACAGAAAATGCAGAAGAATACAGTTTAGTTTTCTGAACTCCTGATGAGCTTTTGTCAGGAAAAAAAAAACTGTTGTCATTTGTGATCTGAATCCTGAAAACATGGGAGCAAATCTTGCACATGTCAAAGATTAATTTGCCCCCAAAGTGATAAATACAGTTTAGTTTATTAAGTACAGAGATATTCCTGTTTGTGTGATGCAGAATTGCAGAGTAGCAGATCAATCAGAAATGAATTGAGAGACATGGGTTTTGTTGCAGAATTTTCAGTGTCAGCAAGGAGAATTAGTGTACAGTGATTGGAATTTATTGCAGTGGCTTCTCTTCAGTTTGAGTAAATATCTACAGAAAATGCAGAAGAATACAGTTTAGTTTTCTGAACTCCTGATGAGCTTTTGTCAGGAAAAAAAAAACTGTTGTCATTTGTGATCTGAATCCTGAAAACATGGGAGCAAATCTTGCACATGTCAAAGATTAATTTGCCCCCAAAGTGATAAATACAGTTTAGTTTATTAAGTACAGAGATATTCCTGTTTGTGTGATGCAGAATTGCAGAGTAGCAGATCAATCAGAAATGAATTGAGAGACATGGGTTTTGTTGCAGAATTTTCAGTGTCAGCAAGGAGAATTAGTGTACAGTGATTGGAATTTATTGCAGTGGCTTCTCTTCAGTTTGAGTAAATATCTACAGAAAATGCAGAAGAATACAGTTTAGTTTTCTGAACTCCTGATGAGCTTTTGTCAGGAAAAAAAAAACTGTTGTCATTTGTGATCTGAATCCTGAAAACATGGGAGCAAATCTTGCACATGTCAAAGATTAATTTGCCCCCAAAGTGATAAATACAGTTTAGTTTATTAAGTACAGAGATATTCCTGTTTGTGTGATGCAGAATTGCAGAGTAGCAGATCAATCAGAAATGAATTGAGAGACATGGGTTTTGTTGCAGAATTTTCAGTGTCAGCAAGGAGAATTAGTGTACAGTGATTGGAATTTATTGCAGTGGCTTCTCTTCAGTTTGAGTAAATATCTACAGAAAATGCAGAAGAATACAGTTTAGTTTTCTGAACTCCTGATGAGCTTTTGTCAGGAAAAAAAAAACTGTTGTCATTTGTGATCTGAATCCTGAAAACATGGGAGCAAATCTTGCACATGTCAAAGATTAATTTGCCCCCAAAGTGATAAATACAGTTTAGTTTATTAAGTACAGAGATATTCCTGTTTGTGTGATGCAGAATTGCAGAGTAGCAGATCAATCAGAAATGAATTGAGAGACATGGGTTTTGTTGCAGAATTTTCAGTGTCAGCAAGGAGAATTAGTGTACAGTGATTGGAATTTATTGCAGTGGCTTCTCTTCAGTTTGAGTAAATATCTACAGAAAATGCAGAAGAATACAGTTTAGTTTTCTGAACTCCTGATGAGCTTTTGTCAGGAAAAAAAAAACTGTTGTCATTTGTGATCTGAATCCTGAAAACATGGGAGCAAATCTTGCACATGTCAAAGATTAATTTGCCCCCAAAGTGATAAATACAGTTTAGTTTATTAAGTACAGAGATATTCCTGTTTGTGTGATGCAGAATTGCAGAGTAGCAGATCAATCAGAAATGAATTGAGAGACATGGGTTTTGTTGCAGAATTTTCAGTGTCAGCAAGGAGAATTAGTGTACAGTGATTGGAATTTATTGCAGTGGCTTCTCTTCAGTTTGAGTAAATATCTACAGAAAATGCAGAAGAATACAGTTTAGTTTTCTGAACTCCTGATGAGCTTTTGTCAGGAAAAAAAAAACTGTTGTCATTTGTGATCTGAATCCTGAAAACATGGGAGCAAATCTTGCACATGTCAAAGATTAATTTGCCCCCAAAGTGATAAATACAGTTTAGTTTATTAAGTACAGAGATATTCCTGTTTGTGTGATGCAGAATTGCAGAGTAGCAGATCAATCAGAAATGAATTGAGAGACATGGGTTTTGTTGCAGAATTTTCAGTGTCAGCAAGGAGAATTAGTGTACAGTGATTGGAATTTATTGCAGTGGCTTCTCTTCAGTTTGAGTAAATATCTACAGAAAATGCAGAAGAATACAGTTTAGTTTTCTGAACTCCTGATGAGCTTTTGTCAGGAAAAAAAAAACTGTTGTCATTTGTGATCTGAATCCTGAAAACATGGGAGCAAATCTTGCACATGTCAAAGATTAATTTGCCCCCAAAGTGATAAATACAGTTTAGTTTATTAAGTACAGAGATATTCCTGTTTGTGTGATGCAGAATTGCAGAGTAGCAGATCAATCAGAAATGAATTGAGAGACATGGGTTTTCCGGAGAAGGCGTCAGTGTCAGCAAGGAGAATTAGTGTACAGTGATTGGAATTTATTGCAGTGGCTTCTCTTCAGTTTGAGTAAATATCTACAGAAAATGCAGAAGAATACAGTTTAGTTTTCTGAACTCCTGATGAGCTTTTGTCAGGAAAAAAAAAACTGTTGTCATTTGTGATCTGAATCCTGAAAACATGGGAGCAAATCTTGCACATGTCAAAGATTAATTTGCCCCCAAAGTGATAAATACAGTTTAGTTTATTAAGTACAGAGATATTCCTGTTTGTGTGATGCAGAATTGCAGAGTAGCAGATCAATCAGAAATGAATTGAGAGACATGGGTTTTGTTGCAGAATTTTCAGTGTCAGCAAGGAGAATTAGTGTACAGTGATTCACATCTGGAAATATCAACAGAAATGCAGAAGAGTACAGTGAGTTTTCTGAACTCCTGATGATCATGTGTTTTTGTCAGGACATTGTTGTGATCTGAAACATTGGGAGCACATCTTGCATATGTCAAAGTGGTAAAATACAGTTTAGTTAATTAAGTACAGAGATATTCCTCTTTGTGTGATGCAGATTGGCAGATCAATCATAAATTAGTTGAGGAGAAATTGTGGCAATTTAGCAAAGAACATCAACCAATTCTGTTGCAGAGTTACATCACAACTTCATCTTTCAGTAAAGTGTAACAGCTTCAGATTTCAGAGCTGAGAAGCTGATTCTTTTTACAATTGCAATTAATCTCATCACATTCAAATCAAGAAGCTTGGTCTTCAGCTTGAAGAAATAGTTATCTTCCTTTTTCATGTTCATCTGCAGCCAAGTAGCGAGAAAAGCCCAATGACACCATCAATCTTGCAGTGCAACCCAAATTTATCTTCAAAGCGCAAGACGGAGCTAATGTTACATTTATCTTGCAGTACAATTCCTGCTCTTTCGATCCAATTCATCCCAAAAAAAGGACTGATATTTTTGATCCAACACATTCCTGTAAACCGACTCAAGATAGCAGCAAGCGGTTCATCACTTCATCAGTAGCAAGCTCACGCCGCAAAATAACAGAGAGGTTCATGATGTGCATCACCCAGCCGGCCGGCCGCCGCCGTCGATCGCCGGTGGCGACGGTGAGGCGGCGGCGGGAGGTTCGCAAAAATTTCCAAAAAGAGCCCTCATTTTCAAGCCTATTCGAGGCAGCCCCTTCGGGTCGGGTGAAAAAACTCCGAGCCCCCAGGGTATTTCATGACCGTTGGATCACACAAATACACGGTCCTAGATAGCGTGGGTGGAGAGAAGTGGGGTCCACTTGTTTAAATCACACTCTCACCCTTCCCATTCCATCCCCCACCACGACCGATTGAGATCCTCTGCAGTCAAATGCACGATACCTTTATCGTTGATATGTGGATTCAGAGATTATCAGGCACACATGTCAGTGATAAAGTCACGTGACTTTGACTACAGAGGATCTTGATCGTACCACGACGAGAGCAAACAATTGGTGAGGCAAAGGCCCCTCAATTTTTTTTGTTTTTTTTACCATGGGATTCTTTTCACCAGTTTGAAACACAACTTCTCGTTTTTTTGTTAGCACATTTCTAAAGCCACGTTAATAATGTGTTTATGAAAAAAAATATATTTTTAATAAATAAATAAATAAATCTTTTTTTAATTTATAATATTTAATATGTTATTAGTTATGCGTTAATGATCCATCCTTTTCCGAGTTAGCTGTAGCCTGTAGCCAACCTGCTGATTCCTCTCCTCAATGTAGCCCCAAGGCCCCATCAAACTCCCAGTGCAGTTAATTATGCAAAGTGCACAATTATTTGCATCTGTTGTTTACAGGTTTTAGTCAATATGCTGTCAGTTTCTGAACTTGTCATGTGTTCTAATCAGTACTAGTAGATTATTGTTATATCTGAAGTTCTGAACCCTGAAACATGGGAGCAAATCTTGTCTTTTGAAATCTTAATTTGACCAAAGTGAAACCTAGTTAGTAAACTAGAGAAATAATGCAAGATTCCTCCTGTGATGCAGACTATCAGAGCAATAAGAAATGAAGTAGTAACAAGTACTCTAGATGTTATGGCTGCTTCATCAAAGAGCATCAATTTTGTTGTAGATTTTGCGGACTACTTCATCTTTCAGTAAAGTACACCCTACTCTAAAACTACTCTACCGTTCAATCCGATTGCAGCCAAATTCACACGCTTGCTGACCCATACATCGCTGTCAAAATTTAAATTTTAAAACTTAATTTTAGACGTTTTTATTGTAGTTTATTTTGCAGCGTTAGTTTTTAAATCACTAATATGGATACATAATGTAGAAGTTTTATCCATGAATTATTTTTCTCACCTTCTTCCGTAGCTGTTTCTTGATTCTTCTTTAATTCCTGCTTCAGAGGTGAACATTAGCTACTTAAAAAAGGATTTTTCTGAGGTTTCAGAGCTTAATGATGCCAAATACATCAGGTGATTAGATAAGAAAGTTAATTGTCTACTCAATCAGAAAGATGTGATATTCAGAAAAGTGTCATCTGCGACTTATTGGTGCATCTGAAAACGATGTTGCCGAATTGCTTTCGGATTTGGGAAGTAAACGCCGGACGTGGGTAAGATGGAGCCTCCAACTTGCTCTCTATTTCTATTACTGTAAAGAGATTGTGTACTTAGTTCAATTAAGAAATAAATAAATTGCTTGAAGTGATTAAACTAAAAAAAAGATGCAACCTATGAACGAAAAAAGGGTTGGGCATATTAGCTTATTTGGTCACTTGATTTGCACAATATTGCATTTTGATACTATTTTTGTTTTCAACTTAAGGTGTGTTTAGTTCCACGTTAAAATTGAAAATTTGACTAAAATTGGAAGTTTGAAGAAAAAAGTTGGACGTTTACGTGTGTAGGAAAGTTTTGATGTGATGAAAAAGTTGGAAGTTTGAAGAAAAAGTTGGGAACTAAACAAGGTGTTAATCACTCCCCAACAATTGAAAATGGTACCACCTCAACTTTTATGAAGGGAGAGTCTTTGTTTCCAACATATAAATAAGTCCACCAAGATTTGATTTTAGGTAGCGGGGGTGTACATCGACATCTCTTACCGAGTTGGACTTAGTTTATTTTTTATTATTTTTTATAAATTTATTATTGTTGTATGAATTTTGTTGTGAGAATTTCTAGATAGACGATGTCTTCTATTGGGGGGTAGTGCATTCAAGACGGTGATTGGATTGGAGAAAAGAGGCGAACAACCCAACGTCATCTTATATACACCAAGAGCTGAAGCGTGACAATATACGACAAAGTTTGTACTCATATAAGTATATAGCACTTTTTTTTCCTTATATAACATTTAAACAAGGAAACCCTAAACTTACCTTAAGCCACACGTCAGCTTTGCGCGGGAAGCTGTATGTTAATTCATTTTAACGTGGGAAGCAATATGTAGATCTAATTTTACGTGGGAAGGGTACACATAACTTTTTATCTTTGCGCGGGAAACTGCATGTTAATTTATTTTAGCGTAGGAAGCCACAAGTTAATACAATAGAATTTCCATGTGAAAACTATTGACTATAATTTAGCTAGTGTTTTATTCCGCCGACACAAACAAATGGGAGATGTCCCTATGATTTAGCATCACATTATGAAATTTCATTTTATAGTTCTATTATCTCACAATGGCTATTACTAACATGGACTTCCTCCCTACCAATTACCTTGTTCACTCAATACTCTATCTCTCACTCTCTCTCTCCTCATCTCTTTAGGAGTAAAAGAACCAATCTGTTAGATCGATCTTCTCCATTTTACCATCTTCAACTCAAATAAAAGGAGAGAGTAAAGAACCAAATCTACCATATCTTGTTCATTTAACCATCTTTTACACCCAAACAATAGCCTTAATAATAAGTCAGTTTTGCATTTCGGCACGTGCGTGTCGAGGCAACCTGCCTATCTCTTCTCCTCCTGCCTGTCTCACACACCTGACGCGTGTGCGTGGGGCCCACCTGTCAGCGAGACATCAGCGCACGAGCCACCGTGACAAACACTGCCTTGTGAGGTCGAGTTCGTCCTCCCCACCCCAGAAAAAAAAAGAAAAAAAAACAAAATTTGGGGGAAATATAAACTGCGATTGCGGCGGCCGCAATCCGAAAAAAAAAAAGATCCATTTTTTTTCTTTTCTTTTCACCCTAATTCTGAGTTCTTGACATCCGGAATCATCACGCTCTTCCCAATCGAGGTTAGTCTCCATCTTGCTGTTCTTCTTCCCCCAAATCCATTCCTTGTTTCGTCTACTTCTTTACCCCGTGAAATTCGGGGTCTTTTTTTTTTTTGTGGGGGTGCTGTTCGTCCCGGATTTGGTTGGGGTTTGTCCAAAATTCGAGCTTGGTTTGCTTCCGGTTTCCGATTAGGTTATTACTGTTTAGGTCTGCTTCAGAGATGGGGTTAGGGTTAGATTTGTTCCAACTATTCGGTGAGCTCCTGGATCAGCAGCTTGGGGGATGCGTGTGTTCTTGTGCTGGATTGTGGAGTTCTTGATCCCTGCTAGAGATTGATTGCTTGCTTGCTTTTCTTTTCTTTTCTTTTCTTTTTTTGATCTGGTTTTCGCAGGTTGCCGCTTCGAATCTCGCCGTGCGCCGCGGCGGCGGCTAGGGTTTTGGTCGCCGGTGAGCTGCTGCATTTGGTCTCCAAGATGCAGCCGCCGGCGGCGAAGAAGGTGGCGGCTCGCGTGGACACGATGGAGATCAAGTCGCAGATTGCGAAGAAGCTGGGCGCCGAGCGCTCCGAGCACTACTTCCATAGCCTGAAGAAGTTCCTGGGTGGGCAGCTGGGGAAGGAGGAGTTCGACAAGATCTGCGTGGCTACAATGGGGAGGGAGAACATCAAGTATCACAATTTCCTCATCAGGTCGATCCTCAGCAATGCCTACTCGGCGACCGCGCCGCCCCCGCCTCCGCCGCGGACGAGCAGGCAGGCGACCACCGGGAACTCGCAGACGAGCACCGTGTCCGTGTCCAACGGGGCCGTGGCCAACCATGGCGTGATGGCGGGCGTGATGAGAGGGCCGGCGTTGGCTACCCGGGAGGCGAGGTTCGAGAGGCCGAGCCCGCTCGGGAAGTCGCCGCTTGGTCATCAGGGCACCGGGGAGTTTGTGTCGGCTGGGAGCAAGGCGCCGTTGGAGGTTGTGTCTGTGGAGGACGGCGAGGAGGTTAACCAGGCTGGGGGCAGTCCAGTGTATGCGCAGAGCAGAAGCCCGATTAGGGCTCCTTTGGGTGTTTCGTTCGGAGATCCGAAGGCTCAGAATTCTCGGCCTTCGATTCCTCATCCTTCGTTGATATGCTACAAAAATGGTGAATTGCCAGAAGCTCAGCGCTTGTTGAAGCTACTTGAGAATAAGCTGCAAGCTGAGGGTCTTAGCTTGACTCAGGAGTGTGCTGATGTGCTCAACTCTGGGCTGAATGCATACTTAAGTCGGCTGCTGAAATCTTGTATGGGCGTGGCGAAATCAAGGGGAAAGAGAGTGATGATGAGCTATCCAAATGTGACTACTGTTGCTGTTATAAATGGCGTGCAGTATCAACGCTCTACAGGTTCAGCTGACTATTCCTACCAAGCTTCATTGCTAGATCTTGAGACAGCTGTAGTGTGTAATCCCCAGTTACTGGGAGGTAACTCCTCTCGGGTACGTGACAAGATTTCTGCTCATCTGTTAAACGGATGAATGAGGGTGGCTAGTTATCTCGGATTCTTTTAGTGAATCTTATGTTGACCAGTGTAGGCAACCTGTCGCAGTGTTGCATTGCCATTCATTCTGCTGTAGAAAGCTACAGTTTAGTTAGGTTCAGGCGGAGGGAGAGTTAGTGTCATAGGGCTGGGTGGTACACCCATGGCTTTTGGTGGTCAGGATGATACATCTTAGGGTACATGATAGTGAACTTCCATTACTTGTGATTAATCACAACAATAATGAAAAATTCTGGCAATGCCTTTGATCCTGTCGTCGCTTACAGGTCAATGCTACAGTTTACCTTTACCTGTATGGAGAATTCGGTCTTGTTGCCTGGATTTTACTGGTCAATGTTACAGTTTACCTTTACCTGTATGGAGAA
Organism: Oryza longistaminata; assembly: GCA_009805545.1. NCBI lineage: Eukaryota > Viridiplantae > Streptophyta > Magnoliopsida > Poales > Poaceae > Oryza > Oryza longistaminata. The sequence continues at coordinate 16,924,911 of CM020189.1, forward strand.
TTCAGTTTTGCTGCCTGGATTTTACTGGTCAATGTTACAGTTTACCTTTACCTGTATGGGGAATTCGGTTGTGTTGGCTGGATTTGTTGTTGTTCCTCTACCGAAGGCATATTTCTTCTCAACTGTTTTACCATGTGTTGCCATAATCTTTGATTGTCACTGCTCTGCTCGCAGAGCATCGTTCTTGTTCCCGGTTTATTGTGTTGATCCTTCAGAGTTTGGTCTGGTATCTGAACTTTTTACATGATCTATGTCACCCAGCAATGCAGCATATCTCCCAACAAGATTTGGTGTTCTGCATCTTCAGTGTCTGACATCTCTATGTTCCATGGGGATTCACATTTTTTATGCAGCTCCTTCTGTGTTCTTCTGAATATATATGCATTCTGGTGCTGTCTGATTTAATCTGGTACAACAGCACATATTACATTATTACCTGATACAGTCAGTTATCCCTCTTATCAAGAATGGGGTAGATCATAAGAGTTCAAGTGCATCTTCAAGACTGGCCTTCTCTTCAGGACAAACAAGAATTGCTGAAATTTTTCGCTGGTAAGGTCGGTACAGACTGTAGAGATTCAGAAACCTCTGAAGAATTGGAGGATTATATTATATGATCTCATACTGTCATACATGGATCTTATCTGATCTCTCTGAAGAACAGGGTTCACTTTCTGTCAATCACAAATTCACAATCCATGCTGGGTTGGTTGCATGCAAAATTGAAATGCAAAGTCAGAACCCTGAAAGATTGTGACGTGGAATGAAACTCTTTGAGGGAAAATTTGGAAGAAACAACCTGATGTAAATCCTCCTTCTTTTTTCAGTCAACAATTCATCAGTTCTTCTCGATACGAATTTGACCTGAACTGTTCGTTTGTTTGCAGGCAATCATGTCCAAACGACATGTAGTACCAGCAGGACTACAGGAGTATAGTATCAGTCTTTCTTTTTCAAACTTACACGCATTTCTTTCATCAACGATGAGCAGGGCAGCTAACTTTATTTTTTTTTTTCAGTTAAAAGCGCTTTTATTCAGCCCCATGAAAAGACATGATAAATACTAGGCCCTGAGAAAAACGACGATGACAAAGCTGCGTAGTGTACTTCTTGTTGCAAAAATAACACTGAAACAAAGCACTTTATCACACGTACGTCCATGGGTTCTGCATCAGACACGCAAAGACCTGTCCATGCTGCTTCCATGCACATCCAAAAATTGAAGTTCAGCTAAGATTCAAAACCATAATTTCCTGTATGGAAAAACTCAGAATCACAGGCAATCTTTTTGCTTACTAGTTAGAAGAAGATTCAAATGCACCAATTTTTCTTGAGAAGAAAACTCAGATTCATATGCATTTCTTTGTCAGAAAATACTCAGATTCAGAGGCTCTGATGAGTCAGAACGACAAGAAAAAAAAATTAAGATTCAATAGCAATTTTTTTAATAAAGAAAAACTCAGATTCGGAGGCAAAATTTTCTGAAAAGAAAACTCGGCTTCAGTTGCATTTTCTTCTGAAAAGAGCTCAGATTCAGAGGCTCTGATGAGTCAGAAACTCAGAACGGCAAAAATTCAGACAAACTCAGAAAAAAATCAGAGGCTCTATGCTTTTGTTTTTTCTTCAAACAAAACTCGGATTCAGAAGACATTTCCCTTCTTTAAACAAAACCTCTACTGCTCCTACTCTTAGCTTAATCATCTTGTGTTTGTAGAAGAAGAAGAGAAGAAGAACAAGAAGAAGAAGCTAGCCACTAGCTTAATCATTTCCTCTCCCACTGTTAATTAATCAATTATTTGTTCTAGCTAGGTGATCAGTGCAGTTTGGGCAGGGGGGATTAAGTCCTAATCCTGAATTCCTGATCCCAAAGTGTCCATTGATCATCATTTGATCGATCTTGGCTAATTAATGAGTGCATGCTGATTGATTTGTGTCTATTCCTACTAGATCATGGCATGTTCATGATTTGCAATGCAATATTGGAGCATTATTGATTGCACAGTTGCATGCATGCATGGATGAATGAATGAATGCAAAGGTAACCTGGAAAAAGGGAGTTGCAGTGAAAAGGTAAATAATCAGGCAGTGAAACTGAGGGAGTAGTAGAAAGAAAGCATAGGTAGCTACTACATGGAAATTGAAGTGAAAAGAGGTTGCATTCTTTGCAGTGCAAAAGGTTGCAGCTGATGGCCAGTAGGCATGCTGTCTCCAGAAGTTCAGATCAGTTCAGAATTTAAATATCAATGATTTTTTTTTTTAAAAAAAGAAGAATTAAGAGAAGTAGAACAAATGGCACCATTAGGAAAAAAGGATATTCCTTTTCTTTATCTATGATGATTGACTCTTGAAGGGAACATTCTGCATGCCAACAAGATAGAGTTTCAGGCAAGAAAAGGGGATCATTGCAACTAAAAAACAACACCCAAAAAAAAAGTTTCAGAAGATGCAAATGGATAAAATGAAACTGTTGTCACACGTTGTTGCTTTGGCTTCAGTAATTCAAGACCAAGATATCTTTGGAAGCTGTGGACAAGAGGATAAAATTAAAATAGTTGACCTGTACTGGAATACTGGATACATATCTGGATTCATTGTCTTTCTTTATGGAAATAGATTCATCCATCTTTTGCAAAAGCAAGTCATCAGAGGCAAACAAAATAATTCTTTAAAGGGAGAAATTGCAAGGTATGTTCAGAAATTGTGGAAGCATTTGCAAAGAAGTTCCAAAGGAGAGTAGTAAGGAGCAGGCAACCACTACCTGAAGAAATATCTCAAGTGATTAATACAGACAAGTGCAAGTGTGCAACTAGCAGGTGATCCATCGTTATCTTGAATCGAACACAAACCAAATTTGAACCAAAAAAAAATATAATACATAACCAACGATTCCTTGTACCGAAATCCTGAATCTGACAGAGGAGCACCAGAAGACAATGCTGTGCAGTACGTATGTGAAAATCCCCGGCATGATTCCCGGCTGCATCCCAATAAGAAAACCGTGACAGCAGCAGCTAGCTACCGATCGATCGATGGCGATCGATAGCTATAGATATCTCGATCTCTATGAAAAATAATGAAATGGATGGCCATGGAATGGTACAAAATATCGTACTTCAAGCATCAGTAAGCTGCTACCCAGTACATGTACTGTCTTTCTCTCTCTCTCTCTCTCAGTCTGTTGTGTTCTGAGTTCGATGCATTAAAAAGAAAACAAAACTAAACAGTAGTGTTGGTGCTATTTTCTCCATCACTATAATTCATAGCGGCTGGAAGAGCTATAAACTGTCTTGATTAATCCGATGTATGACATGTACTACTACTAGGTATGCAGCTTCATACACAGTATGCTCATTGTCTGATCAACCAGAGCACAAGCAGGAACTGTGTTGGCACTGTTCTGTTCATGTGCAGATACCTCGTGGAAGAACATGCCACCTCAAAGAGGCAAAGACAATCCTTTGTGAATTTCATGGACTGTGTAATGTGTGATGTGATATTGGGCCATTTTTTATAGCAGTGCAAAAATCTAGATAAATTTTGATACTATTACCTTTTCTTTTTAGTAAGATAGAGCTCATATGAAATACTCTGTATGTTTGGTTCTCTACCAGTATGCTTGATATGGTGTAGAAAGTTTCAGAGTGTTGCCAAATTGAGCACTGTGGCATTACAAATGACTTGGCTCCAATCCAAACCAGTCACACTAATACTAGTTTAGTTGCCAAATACTACTACTAATTGGTCATATTTTGGTATCAATCAACGGCTATACACTTTGATACCAACCAGATGGAACAATCTAAGAAGGTGTATTTCTTGTTTCAGATAAAAATCAAGAAGATGTATTGCAAAAAAAAAAAAAATCTTTATTTTAATTTCATGCTGCAGTATTCATATGATGTAGTATGTTTTGTAGCCCATGGGCCGTATTAATTGCTGGGCCTAGCCCATGACAGACACAAAAAGGAAAAGCCCAAAAGGTCGTGTTCGTAAGACGATGTGAGCGTGACGTCACTCACGTCTTACTCACCACCTCCCATTTTCTTTTTCCTTTGTACCTTCCACAAATTAAGGGTGTATCACAACGGTCGGACTCGAGTGGTGTGAACGACACAAGAGAGTGGGAGAGGATAAAAGGAGAATATCCTCGTGGAAATTCTAGATCATGTTTTTATCCAACTTTTTTTCACTGACTTACTTTTCATAAAAGTCATGGCAAAAGATACTAGCATTATATATTACATTCGTACTAAAATATAAGAAGAGATTTTTCTTATAAACATAGTACAAACGCAGGCATTATTCAAAACACACGCCAACCCACGTACCCCTTACTCTTACGAGCACCTTAAAAAATTATGCTGGTAAAAATCTTAATATCATCTATCACTGAAATAATAATTAGCTGTAAATACATGCACCGATGTTAAGTAGGGCCATAAGAAATCTAACCGCTACGCTCACTTCGCAAAAATATAATGGATTTCAGTCATATATTTGCAAGTTAAAATCTCTTTTGGGATGGAGGTATAAAAAAGGAAAGATGTCTTATTTTAAGAAGAAGCCATGAGGAAAAACCAGACCTCAAACACAGAAAACTCACCACCCAGCTACAACAACAAGAATAGCAAACAAAAAAAAAGTTTCCATATATACAGGCAAAGACAATGATATCATCGTTATGACACTGACACATCCACGAAGATAATGGTTACAAAGATAGGAGGTGAATATTTTTTTTTCCTCTAAATTGTAGACCATGGTCTTAAATGAAAAAGAAGTATGCGACCCTAGCATGCTTGCTTATCATTATATCACGGTGGGATATGCAAATTCAACTACTCAATCTACTTTGAGTCTTTGACTAATAGACCTATTAATTAATATATTTTGGTTTGAACACAAAACCGAGTCGCTGAAGGTTTTTTTTTTATTATTAAAGACAAATGCTATCAAAGGTCAGGCTATCAACAATTTTGTTGTCATTGTTGACTCGAGAGAAGCAAAGGAAAATTGCTGCCGTATCGATGGTAATTTTTGCAGTCAGCCTCGTCCTCACCATTGCCAACATCGATTTCATCGGTCATCGAATCGGGGAAAAGAAAAGAAGTAAAGACTGTTTTTTTTATTATTTTCTTTTGGAGTCATGCTTTCCCTATTTCTAGGATATCTGTGTAATTTGTTCATTTTAAATGGTCTTTCTATAAATCGTATCGTATGTCTATCTAATCTCATCGCTCTTTCTATGAGAAATGTGATTTTCGCTGATGTATGTTATATGTAATCTTTTATATTGGATAAATGCATGAGTTTAAAAGAAAAGAGAAGCAAGCAAAAAGAATGGTGCCGTACAGTGCAGGTGCCACTGCCACGTGTGTCGGTGATCCGGACAAAATCAGTTGCAACAAACGCCACGTGTACAACGATGTGGTGGCACGTGTCACTGACGAGTGGGCCCAACCGCGGTGATAGCGTGACACTAGTCCATCACTGCCTTTTTTGTTTAGTTTAGTGCCTCACCGATTAGGGCCATTCTGACACTTGTTTAAACTGTGCTAATTAACTTCTCGCTAATGACGTTTTTGGTAGTAAATCACGTCAAATTCTTGGACGGTTAGCGTACTTCGCATTCACGCGTCTCTCGTGTTGAATTCTTTTTTTTTTTTTTTTACAACTGAAACTGATGTAGTGGCAGACTGACAGTAAACTGTGGAAGAAACGGAGTGTCAGTTTCACATATGGAGTGCTTAATTAATTAGTATGTACTACTCAAATTATGCCATGTTGCTGTAATCTCACTTGATAGTTACTCGAAGTTTGGCCATATGCTTAGCTACTTTGAGCTGATCTTTATAATACTCAATGTACATTTGGCAACATTTAATTTGGTCTTCCAGAGTTGGTTCTGGATTAATGACCTTGCAGGTCACCAAAAGGCGCACTAATTTCCATCATGTCTAAAGTGATCAACTTGGAGATATGGCCATCATCAAGCCCCCACATAATGATCCACGCAGAATAAAATTGTTCTGCATTCCAATCATTTTCATTCAGATTTAGTTCCATTTTGATTCTGATTTAGTGCGCTTAAGTTTGTTTACACTGCTAAATACGGAGACATGTCGACACTACCATCACTGAAGTAGTGTGGAAAGATTGCGTTTTTAAAAGATTGCAATTTTTTTCCTCTCCTGTTTTGTCCCCTTGATATTATGTCGTTTTCATCAGCAGTTTATCACGCTTCTAGCTTCACTTAAGCCGTCCAAAAACCCTTAACTGCGATAGCGCACAACGCAACAAATCATCTTTTCGAGGATTTTGCGAAGAATCGATACTACCTTCGTCCCAAAATAATTATATTTCTAGGATTTATAATTTGTCCTAAAATAGTTGTCACTCTATAGTACTAATTGTTCCATCAATGATCTCTCATTCAAATTTCTCCCTATTTTACCCTCAACCACCCTCACAATCTCACCTATGCACCATTTAATGAAGGCTATTATAGTCTTTCTTCTCAAATCTTAATATATGCTAAACAACCTAGAATTACAATTATTTTGGGACGGAGGTAGTAAAAAAAGCAACGTTGACGTGAGCGACAAAATTTCAGAAACTTTCAGAGGAAAAAAGAAGAAAGGTTTCAACTTTCAAGAGGTAGTAGTAGTAGCAATAGTGAGATATCTGAAGAAAAGTGCAGAGAAAAAAAGAAGCAGCCGAGGTAGTATAAAAGTTGGAGAGAAACAGGTGAAGCTGCAATATTTCGCGACATCTTCTTCCTCCTCCTCTTGTTCTCCATGCCGATCGCCTCCAAGCTCGTCTACTTCCAGCGCCGCCGCCCATCGCCGGCGCCGCCGGAGCCGGAGCCGGAGCCTCCCGACCCTCGCCGCAGGCCCTGCCGAGCCGGAGCCGGAGCCTCCGCCGCACGCCGCCGAAAGCCGGTGAGCTAGCTTTCTGCCGTTTCTTGGCTAAAGCTGCGAGCTGTTTTTATTTATTTATTTATTTATTTTTACGATGAATATGTATATGCTTCAGCACACTAGTCTGTCACAGGGCATTGATCTATCTGCTAGGGACCGTGCAGTATATTTGCTGCTGCAATCTCAATATTGATAAACTTGATCTATGCCGCCATTTATGTCCAAAGTGAAGTTGGACCGTTTTGGTGATCATTTGTAGTAGACTGCACATGAAAGCAATTTTTGTAGTACTTGGATCAATTTCATGAAATAATTATAGCCTAACAGATAAAAATCCATTGAAGCTCCTAGATTTCTTTGGTTGAAACAATGTCATTTGGTGCGTGATAATGTTTTGCTACTTCATTAATCTATGACCATCTTGAAGCTCATGGGGTATTGCGTCCTTTTAGTTCTGGAAAATATCCACATGCTGTATTCACACCAGTCAAGGCTATTCTATAGTACCACACTACTATGTCTACTTAAAATCACATACTAAGAGGTGAATTCGATGGATACTGCATCAATATTATTGTCTTTGCTTTAAGTGACTGTTCTGGTATATTCCCTAGAAAGGTTGGTGAGATGAGCATATGCCATAAAATGTGTGCCTAGTTTTCGCACACTTTGATCATTTCTTTTTATGGTTTCGATGTACACCGTCACAATTTGAGTCTACCAAACCTTTGCATGTAATGCGACTTGTAACTGCACTTAAACTTTTCTCTCTTTCTTCTTTAATGCATTAAGACAAAGTATATCTCTTTCCTCTTCCTCTAGCTCTTCCATGTCTGTTGTTTCTTTAGTTGTGTATTGAAAAAATTATATTCTGAATTATTCGGCATAGAGTGGCTTCTACTGCAGTACTTGCGTGAGGAAGATTCTTCCAATTAGTCTTGCGAGGTTTTGGTACTGGGTGTGGTCTTTTCTCAGAAGAGCAAGAACTCAACAAGTGAGATGGAATAATTAAGAACGAGAGCATAGCTGCAAACACATTTTTTTAAAATGAAATATATGTTTCATCAATCATCACACTAGTCTGTGACAGGGCATTGATCTATCTGGTAGTGTATATTTTCTGCAATCTCAATATTGGTAAACTTGATCTATACCCATTATGTCCAAAGTGAAGTTGGACTGAATTGATGATCACTTATAGTTGACTGCACATGAAAGCAATTTTTGCAGTACTTTGGATCGATTTCGTGAAATAATTATAGCCTATTGAGAGCTTTTCTGAATACATCATATTTAGAGCTTTACCATCATACTTTGCTGAAGAAGTAAATAAACAGAAATCCATTGCAGTTCCTAGGTTTCGTTGATTGGAAAAATGTCAGTTGTGTGTGTGATAATGTTTTTGCTACTTCATTATTCTATGACCATCTTGAAGCTCATAGGGTATTGAGTCCTTTTAGTTGTGGAAAATATCCACATGCTATATTATAGTTATCCTTTATGCATACCAGTCAAGGCCATCTCATGGTTTTCTTGGGTTTTTTTAGGGGTTTTCCTGTGGGCGGAGTAGAACACGCAAATCATCATGAAGGTGGTGAGAAAATTGTAACTGAAATTTTTGGATTTAAATGCAGCATCGAGGAGTGGAAAGGAGTTCATCCTTAGGGTTTCGAGCCAGATTTGGGGAGGCCTCCACATCCTCCTCTCTCGCTCAGCCGCTGACTCATCTCGGGCAGCGACTGGTGATCTTTGCGCTCTCCGGAGGAATCGCGAGAGCTTGGCTAAGTATATCTCTTTCACCTTCATCTAGCTCTTGCACCGTGTTTTTTCTTTAGCTGCGTCTTGAAAATAATTCCAAATATTCGTCATAGATTGGCATCTACTGTAGTGCTTGCTTGAGGAATATTCTTGATTCTTCCAATTGGTTTTATGTGGTAGTGGTAAAGGGTGTGATCTTCGCTAAGAACTTCAGAAGGGCAAGAACTCAGCAAGTGAGGTAGAAGAATTAAGAACAAGGGCATAGCTACACACACACACACATTTTCTTTTAATGAAATATATGTTTCATCACACTAGTCTGTGACAGGGCATTGATCTATCTGGTAGTGTATAATTTCTGCAATCTCAAATTCTCAATATTGATCCCCGCAAAAAAAAAAATCTCAATATTGATAAACTTGATCTATGCCATTATGTCCAAAGTGGAGTTGGACTATTTTGGTGATCATTTATTGTTGACTGCACATGAGAGCAACACACACATTTTTTTTTATTGAAATGTATGTTTCATTGCACTAGTTTGTGACACTGCATTGATCTATCTGGTAGTGTATATTTTCTGCAATCTCAATATTGATAACTTTTTTTTCCTCGAAAACGTAGGAGAACTATGCTTCATTTCATTAAGAAGAAACAAAAAAGGAAAATAATTACAAAGGAGAGTAACAAAACTGTCCTCCCCACAGAACACGCGCGCGCGCGCGCACACGCACACACGCAACACACACACACACACACACACACACACACACACACACACACACACACACACACACACACACACACACACACACACACACACACACACACACACACACACACACACACACACACACACACACACACACACACACACACACACACACACACACACACACACACACACACACACACACACACACACACACACACACACACACACACACACACACACACACACACACACACACACACACACACACACACACACACACACACACACACACACACACACACACACACACACACACACACACACACACACACACACACACACACACACACACACACACACACACACACACACACACACACACACACACACACACACACACACACACACACACACACACACACACACACACACACACACACACACACACACACACACACACACACACACACACACACACACACACACACACACACACACACACACACACACCCCCCTAAAAGGCGATACACAAGGCCATTATGTGTCCATTGATTAACTTGATCTATGCCCATTATGTCCAAAGAGGAGTTGGACTGTTTTGGTGATCATTTATAATTGGCTGCACATGGAAGCATTTTTTTGAGTACTTGGATCAATTTCATGAAATAATTATAGCCTTTTGAGGGCTTCTCTGAATACATCCTATGTAGAACTTTACCATCATACATTGCTGAAGAAGTAAACAAATAAAAATTCATTGCAGTTCCTAGATTTCGTTGGTTGAAACAATGTCAGTTTTGTATGATAATGTTTTACTGCTTCATTAATCTATGACCTCTTGAAGCTCATAGGGTATTGAGTCCATTTAGTTGTGAAAAATATCCACATGATGTATCATAGCTATCCTTTATTCATACCAGTCAATGCCATTCTATAGTACACTGCTATGTTTACTTAAAACCACATACTAAGAGGTAGAAAGGTTGGTTAGACAAGCATATGTCACTAAAATATGTGCCTAGTTTTTGCACACTTTGATTATTTCTCATTTTTAGTGTCAATGTGCACTGTCACAGTTTGAGTCTACCAAACCTTTGCATGTAATGTGCCTTGTAGTTCTGGTTTTTTTGGTTCACTACCACAATTTGCCTCAAGTTAGGCAGGTTTGACTGAGTTAGGTGTCCGTTTGGTTCGTGCCACGCTTGTAGTAAGATTCCTTCATCATCACATGGGTCCCAGTTGTCATTGGCACATAAAAATGTGGCAAGGTTGCTCTCTTCGAACTAAAGTGTGGCTTCAATTTTGTTAGCCGCATGTTAGGCTGTTAGCTAAAAAAGTATGGCAAGCTTTGACAATTTGAGTATGCCAACCAAACATGCCACATTATAAAATTAAATTAATGTGAGCCTTCCCTATAGGAAAATGTGGGTAACATATTTCATGGAAAATATGCTTTTATTTATTTTACAAAATATTATGATATTTTTTTCCTTCTATGGATAGCAAAGCACAGGCATTTAGCTAGTAATACAATAAAAAGAACCGATAGTACCCATTTGTCTAGTATATTAGCATCTTTTGAACCATTTCATTTTTATAACATGAAAGGATTTTAATGCATCCGCCTTGCTTTTACTTTGTAGAAGAAACTGAAAGGCAGTAGCACTCAGTGTACTGCTACTACCAGGAATATTGAAGATGGCTTCCTCTATTTCTGTTATGGCATCTGCTGGTCGCAATCGTGGCGTAGGATTTGCAAAGCTTCAAGGTGAAGATTTCGAGTACTTCATGCAAACTTATTCAATCATCTTGGGACGCGATAGCAAGAAAGAAAAGGTAGATCTTGACATCTCTGGTAGAGATCTTACTATTTCCCGCCATCACGCACACATATTCTATGATTTTCAATGCAAGCGGTTTTCCCTTCAAGTCCTTGGTAAAAGTGGATGCACTGTTGAAGGTGTCCTTCACCTTCCAGGTGGTAGTCCTATTAAACTGGACTCCCAAGACCTCCTTCAGATTGGACAGAAGAAATTCTACTTTCTCCTGCCAACTCGATCTATCTTCGGCACCTCCTCTAATCAGCATGGCCGTAGTGCCTCTGCTGCTTTTCAGCCTGCTAACAATGGCACCGCTGCTGATGAGCATAATCTCACTGCAAGTGCTGCTGCTCAGCCTGCTCATATTGGCACCGCCGCTCCTCCTCCTCATATTGGCACTGCTCAACCTGGTCAAATTGGCATCGTCACTCTTCCTCCTGCTCATATCCAGAACAATGCTGAAAATGAAAATATAGCTGGCATTGAAACACAAGAGGAATTCATGAATCACAACAAGAAAAAAAAATAATGCGTTCTTTTTGTTTGGCGTAATAGTATTTATTTTTTCTTTCCTTATATGGGTTTGCTTAACTTGACCGTTCAGTTTTCTGCGTCTTTTTAGTCAGGTTTAGCGTAGAATTCGGTGGATTTGATTAATTAATTAGTGTAGTTTTTACTCCTCTTTGCATAGTTGGCATTTAATAACCTGTTTGTCGAAATAACAATCCTTTGTTTTGTCCAGTTCTATTGATACCTGGATAGTGTTCTACTGTGATGATTATCCATTTTTTTTGCTTCATATGCCACTTGCTCATTTAGAACTTTGCATATGCCTTATCTTTTGATAGCTCCAGCTGGTACTTGGTAGACTCTAGATTGTGTTGTCTATTACTGATGAGATGAATTTTGTGGTTTACCTACTTATTCTGACCAAAGATATCATCATAATTCAATCAAGTTATGTGCTCACCATTAACTTAAGATGTACTAACGATGCCATGCTCTGAATTAATTGGATCAGGGTTTGCATCTGAGCAAGGTGGCATGTCCACCGATGCAATCAAGAGGGCATTCCATGCCACGGAGGAGGAGTTCTTGCACATGGTCAAGCGATCCTGGCTCAAGCAGCCACAGATTGCCTCGGTTGGTTCATGCTGCCTCGTCGGAGCAATCACCGATAACGTTCTATATGTCGCCAATTTAGGGGACTCGAGGGCCGTCCTTGGCCGTAGGGGGCCTGATGGTCGGGAGGTAGTGGCTGAGAGACTATCCAATGACCACAATGTTGCAGAGGAGGAGGTCAGAAAGGAGCTCACTGAGCAGCATCCTGATGATTCACGTATAGTCATCTATACCCGAGGAGTTTGGAGGATTAAGGGCATCATTCAGGTATGTACCGTTCAACCCTGTTAGTCGGTATATTTGTCGTATGTGGCATACTATTTGGAGTCATGTGTAGCACCGCCAAGTGATCTGGATTGTACTATTAAGCTTCACGCAGAAGCTAAGGCACAACAAACATGTTGCAGGTTTCTGATGTTAAGTTTCAGAAACATAGTAATTCAAATTTACCTCCTGTTATTTCAGATGATTATGAACAAGCAAAACATAAGTGAGACCAGATACTAGTTTTAAGGGAATATAATGAAATTTGATTTAGCTGTTTATCATCGCAACTCATGATAGCTGCTTTTAAATCCACCCTGAAATTGATGGGCAATCCAAAGTTCTAGCAAAGTTACATATTTATGTCCTTGCATCTCATTTGCTGGCTTTATACCGTGATGTGCAGAATTTGTTACTCGGATAAAGGCAATATTCCTCTTTCCTAGATAAAATTCGGACGTCACTTTCATTTCATGTTCAATGTACATTGATGCATCTGTTCTCGAAATCGTGACATAGATTCTAATATTCTTTTGTAAAGCACTTCTTGCATCCGATAAAAACATAGGAATATATCCTGTTCTAAAAAGCCAGTAAGTAGGATTGCTTGTGCAGTGTGGCTAACCCTTATGCTAAGCCATGCTCGTGTAAAGTTTCTCCTTTTTGTATTTTCTTAGGCCTCACGGTAATCGATCTTGCGGAATATTAGATTACATAAAAAGAATGACACTGGCTACTTGCATCCATGATCATCAGTATGCTTTACCACGTTTCCCAAAACTTTCAACAGTTACACTCACTATCTGCTTTCTTGCATCTGAGATGTGAGATGCTGTTTAACATATGGACACTGTTTGTTTCATTCTCAGGTTTCCAGATCAATTGGAGATGTATACCTGAAGAAGCCTGAATTTGCTAGAGACCCTATATTCCGGCAATATGTTTGTTCCATTCCATTGAAGCGACCTGTCATGACGGCTGAACCATCGATCAAAGAACATCAGTTGAGGCAGCAAGACTTATTCTTGATATTTGCATCGGATGGTCTGTGGGAGCAGCTAACTGATAAAGCAGCGGTTGATATCGTCTTCAAGAATCCCAGAGCAGTAAGCTATGGTTTACTCCAATCTCACGACTAACTGTATATACAAAATCTGATGCATTTGTGTGAACTTGTGTTTGATAGGGGATAGCGAAGCGATTGGTGCGAGCAGCGCTGACTGAAGCGGCAAGGAAACGAGAGATGAGATACAGTGACATCAAACATATAGAGAGAGGCAGCAGGCGGAATTTCCACGACGATATCACAGTCGTTGTGGTCTATCTTGACCATCACAAGCATGGTGTGCGGCCTAATTTGGGTAACAGAAACAGTTTCCGGTTCACCAATGCGCCGGTGGACATCTTCTCCGGCAGCTCAGAAGAGGTGGATCACCACCCTCTCAGGATGAATCTTGCAATGGATGGTGCTGTGGGTTAGGTTTGTGTTTTTGCATAAAAAAACAAATATAGTCAAAAGAAAAGTGACAAAAAGGGATGAATTCTCTTTTCTGTCACATAGATTGAGCCAAACACAACTTTCACCAAGATATCAAAATATGGGATGCATTTAGAGGTTTGAGGTTTTGCTTTTCATTTTGTACATAGTGGGTTTGTATAAAGTTGTCCTAGACTCCAAACGAATGTCTCTTCTCCAAGCAAGTTGATGTTTCTGGAGAAAGAGTCTCATTCCTTTTGGAGATTATTGTGGCCTTGTGGGGGATCAATCATCAAAGACTGATCCTCAAAACAGAAAAAAGGAAAATCTAAAGATTGTTCCTAAATCCTCATGGATCCTTTGCATATCTAACAAGCTAAGGACTGTTTTTTCTTTGATCCTGAAGATGTGTAGAACACTGGGCTGTTTGGCACAGCTCCAGCTCCAGCTCCAACTCTCCTGGAGCTAGAGCTCAGCCAAACAGTTTCAGCTCCACCAAAACTGAATGGATTCAAGATTCCAAAAAAATATATATACAACCTGAGATTGCTTGGCTTTTGTGTGTGTCCAGTAGCAGTAGCATGGGGCTTGTCAGTTGTCACCAAAAGAAGCGCTTTTCCAGCCTTTGTGACTTTCTCTTTTATCAGGCTTGGTGTTTTCTTCTTGTTTCACTGCTTGCTAGGCAGCTACTCCTGCTATAATGCTAGAGTAGACAGGAGAGCACTGCCGATATTGTAATCTTCTGTGAAGTTCCAAGACCCAGCGGTTGTATCTAGACATGATCAGACAAGAGCAACATTTTCTGAAGATCAGTACTCAGGTTCTCATGTTCCATGTAAACATATGCATATACTTGCTCAAAATATTGGAATAACAGGTTTACCAATGTTTCCAGTTTCTATATAATAGGACAGGTCAGTGGCCACCACTAACTACAATCAGGAGCCAAGCAGAGTGTGATTGTGACTTGGGGGTGTCATTATCTGGTTCCAGTATTGTCAGCATCCTAGAGATCCTTATGCATTTGTCCATGTAGAAATTCCTTCCAAACATTCCAACAAGAACTCTCACAAGGCATTGCATATATCATGTGTGTAGTAGTTTTCAACTTTTCATGGTCCAGTCCTCCACAGATGCTACAGCTGCAACATCTATAGCTTACTCCTACTGCAAGAAAACAAAATTGCCAACTGTAATCAATCACATTAACACCCCTCTTTCCTTCTTCCACTGTTGCAGAGGACAAAAGAAATTGAATACCCCTGTCTGCAAGTGCAAATCCAGAGGCTGTTTTGGTAACACCACTACTCCCTACTGTACTCTCACTTGTTCTTCATTGAACAAAGCTACTGTAATTTCACCTAATCCTTGCTTAAATAAAAGTCTTGCTTGTTCTTCATTGAACAAAGCTACTGTAATTTCACCAAATCCTTGCCTAAATAAAAGTCTTGGGCAGTGTTCACTCCATTTTACAGTATCAAAAATGAGAAGCAAAAGAGAGCAGCATCCCTGAACACTCACATGGAGGAGTCAACCAGAGGTCACCGACAATCACTGTTAGTTCGAGTGGGCCCCACTTGTCAGTGACAACCCCTCATGAAAAGAAGGGTTTACAGCAATTGCAGCAGAATGTGGATTATTGATAAGCAATAGTGGTACTACTAATCATCATCATATGGATAGGTAAACAATGTGCTGCAGATCAATGCAGGTAATACTCCAAAACACAATACTACTGTAGCAAGTATTAATACTACTAGCATACAAGCTAAGGCAAAAGTAGCAGCAGCAGTTGCACTAATAATACCGACACTATCAAAGCATCTCTCTCAAACTCTACACCTCTCTCTCTCTCTACAGCAGCAATGATCGGTAGTGACACTGTGACAGTAACAGCGGCAGTGGCTCTCTGACAGGTGGCCCCCACCGGCTCAGACGAAGGCCGGGCCCACCGTCAGCGACAGCAGCAGCATCAGCAGCGGGGCCGCGCCTCCTCCCACCGCGCTGTACCCTCGCGCCGCGTCGCTCTGCACAAATGGGGGCCCACGTTTCAGTCAGAGAGAGCACAAGCAATTATTATTATTACTGTAATAAATCCGTCTCATAAAAATACTGCATGCAATAAATCAGCCGCGTAAAATAAAAAAGTACAGTACGTCCCTACATTACAAAATATACTAAAACCTAAAAACAATTATTGATCACACTAATAAATACTTCTCCGTCCAAAAATATAATATTTTTTAGTAAATGGACCATATCACCGAGTGTAGTATATACACGTATCTAATAGAATTAAATATCTTGAGTAGAGAATTTAATAAATAATAATTTAGTAGAGAAAGCAAGCATTAAAAAAATAGTTATGACTTATATTTTATTATATTTTGGAGTGAATAGCATAAATGAACCCGAGAAAAAACTATTTGGCCTCTGGGTGGGCTCCACGTGTCATCGTAATTCGAGTGAACGGGTGGGCCCACGAACCATCGAGAGGGTGGGTGCGTGTTCCGCGGGCTCAGGTGGGCCCGGGCCCCCGTCTCTTTTGACCGGAAGCGCTGACACGCGGGACCCACCCCCACCCCCGCCGCGCTTTGATGTTCGTGCGGACGCGAGGTGCTCGCCATCAAATCCGGCTTACCGCTCCGGGGTTTGGAATCCGACGGCCCAGATCGACTCGCGGTATCAAACCGACGGTCCAGATTGGCTCGTAGCACCATACTCCTAGATTATATAAACAATATACAAATGTACGATGCAATTTTGATATCCTTTGCTTAGCGTTTTCCAGAGATGAACCATGTAGTTTTCCGTACAGAGCTTCTATATGCTAAGAGAATGAAACAAAATTGCATTGGTATCTGGTAACATATATACTAATATTAATAAAACTTTCAATATACAGGTATGTTTTATTTCTTAATTATATATTCATAATAACTAAGAAAAAAATAAAATGTATGGAAATATATTTATAAGAAAGTGTACTGATTTCGTTTTTATTAATGCCTTTGTATATGTCTGAGAAATAAAATTTCAAGATTTGATTGCGTATATCATACTACAATGATAAATATACAGTGTAATAGGGGAAATGAAGGGCCGTTTTGGTTTGCTACCAAAACTGAGCCATACCAATATTTTGGTTATCAAAACAGTAACACTGAGAGTTTGGATTGTGACTAAATCACTGGCAGTGCCTAGACTTAATTTGGTAGCAAGGCATTGGCTAGAATTAGCAGCCATCCATCGCCCGCCGGAAGCGCCCAGAAGCAGGCCACACAACTTAGCTCAGCCCAAACTAGTTCACGCACTTCCGTTAAAAAAAAAAGCTAGGGTTTCATCTTTTCTCTACTTCAATAAATACCCAGCCACTCCTCGTCTCCTCGGCTGGCCGCCTCACTGCTATGCTTTTTTTGCTTATTCTGCAGCAAATAGTACCAAAGCTATTACACCACAAAAAAAAAATGGTAACCCTTCATTGGTACCAATCCAAATGGAAATTGACCCATAAAAATTTGGCACTTCATTGGCACAAATCCAAACACTCATAATTACTGTGCTACCCTACCAAAATCTTGGTAGTGCCAAAACTTGCCTAGGTTTTGGCACTACCAAAATTTTGGTAGGGTACCAAACCAAATAAGCCCCTAGATTGTTTATTACTAGATTGACAGCACAGTGATTTTCTCACTCACAAAAGGGCTTAGATGAGATGATGATGCTATTAACGCCTTGCTTTGGCTTTAACCTTTTCCCTTTAGTTACTTTGTTCTTGTTTAAGTTGATGGTAACACTTAAGTGCCGAGGAGGCAAGGAATGTTGGGGGTGAGGTGAAGTCGGTGAAAAGGGTAGCTTAGGTAGCTGTGCTTTTTGTAAGGCCCAAAGTACAGTATAAGTTTCCTGGCCCATGTAGGATAGGCCTTTGCACTTTGGAAGCCCAATGCTGCACTTCTTGCTTCAAGACTGGCCCAATATTACTGAGCTACCCTCTTTGCTAGTCCATTACTCTACACAGACACTCTCTCTTGACTCTGTCTCTCTGTGTGTGTTTGTGTCATCTAGTTGCAAAGGAGTCTTCGAATTTCCTCTTTGTTTTCATTCCGTTCATATTTTCCTATGTTTTGTGGGTTTCTTTTTTCATTTTATCGCATTCTGTTACTGTTTGCAAGTGAAGAAGGCTTCAGTCAAGTAAATACAGAAATGCACTGCGCAATGCAAAAGATGCAGAAAACACAAATGAAACAGGTGTTTCTTTCTAAGCTGAAGATGAACAAACACAAGCCTGACATTCTTTTTTTCTGAAGTAAACTTTTCGAAACCAAATTTCTGAAGAAACCACATCTTCACTGTCTTCCCAGTGATGATGTCATGGGCATTGGGCCGTAGGCCAATGCCTATAGATAGCCCATACCAATTAAGTTAGAGATAAGATTATTAGTTAGTTAGAGATAATATAAGATTAAGTCCTTACTTATAGATCAAGTTGGTACCATCTATATAAGGATGGGATTGTGTCTATTATGAATTAAGCAATGAATATCAATTAGTCTCTCCTTCCCAATAATGTTCTTCTCCCTAGCCTAAATCTACATCCCTTCTCTAGGAGCCGACGCCGCCCGGCTATTCTCCCGGTAGTGTTTATCCCGTCATGGCCTCGAGTCATGACAGATGATTCCTTCAGTGGACTCTGAACACTGAAGCAGTACAGCACTACACTACAGCTCATCAGAAAAAACATTGGACCGGATAGGAATGTCATAGGATCCAGTTCCCAAACATTTGTTCGAGATGGCCTCCAGCTATCACTCTATCAGTGGATGCATGGCGTCATCTGCAAGAACAGTAGGTAGAGCCATCTTTTTTCCATGGTAGAGTGTAGACTACTATAGTAGTAGCACTTGCTACATTGGATACTGCTACAGCTCTAGTGCTATCCAGTTGCACAAGAATCTGTTCTTCCTCCTCCTACTACCACCAAATTCCTCAGTATTTGATCCGTTTTGTTCATTGTTCAGTTTACATCACCACCAATTATTTTGTCTAAAGTGCCTTCCATTTTGCAACCCTTCCACTTG
The DNA here is from genome assembly GCA_009805545.1 of Oryza longistaminata. Classification (NCBI taxonomy): domain Eukaryota; kingdom Viridiplantae; phylum Streptophyta; class Magnoliopsida; order Poales; family Poaceae; genus Oryza; species Oryza longistaminata. The sequence goes on from CM020189.1 coordinate 16,944,065, forward strand.
TCAACCATTGTCGCGAGAATAGGGTTTAATGTTCTTGGGTGACTTCATGTAATCTCGTCCCCTTCTACTTTTCTCTTTCACCTGTACAGACTTTTACTCCTCTTAATACAAAGATGCGCTCCTTGCGTATTCCCGAAAAACTTGTCAACCAACACTCACGTCGAGACTCAACTATAGGTTAGAACTAAGACATTCGCTCTGATACCATGTTATGTTTTGTCGGTCAATAGATATAGGCTTTGATGCCATGTTAGATTTTATTGGTTGATAAACTGGTTATCCAAATGCTTAATATGAGGAAAGATGCTATCGACCACGCTTCAGAAAGGGTATGCATCCTATTTGCAGCAAATGCTAATTAAGGGACATAGATTTTGATCTTCTTCTCTAGCTAGGCTGGTGAAGCTGAAACTGTAGGACGCCATGATAATCCTCTGAATCTTCTAGCACGTCCTCCATAATAGCACCTTCAGAGACATTCCTGCACTCTGTAAACACCAACCTTTCTGCATAAACACTTTACACCAAGTGCCTGCAGAAACTCAGCTGCACTCTCACTCATCAGTTTACCATCTTTATTCCTTCTTACCCTACAGCATTTCTTGATCCGATGGAGCCCTGACCGACTGTTCCTGCCACAGTAATCCCAGATCATCTCTGAATAAGTAAAAAATTTCTTACTCTTGTCAGCAGCATGCAGCAAGCCACTTCACTTCAGTTGGACTCCCAGCCTTTGAGATGCCATGCCATGGCATGGAATGGAATATCATGTGTTGCTGATCAAACAAAGTACCTTGCAATTGCACTAGAGGAGTAAAGGTGGCAACTTTTCTTTTTTTCTTGTGAGGGCAACTTTTCCCTCTGAACTTTTTGATCAAGACTTCACCTTTAGCTCACCCAAGTCAAAAGAGAGAGCAATATGCAATGCCCTACACAACCTCTCCTCTCTCCATAATTGATTGTGTGTTTTGCTGTTCAAAGTCCAAGTCTAAAAGTGCTCTCTGCTCTTAACAACCTTGGAGTGCTCCAGTGACAGCAGTGTGTGTGTGTGTGTGCGTGTGGTCCTGATCGATCTCTGAACTTTTAAAACACACAAATGCAGCAAACAGTTTTCAGAAGGAGAAAAAGCTGCAGAAACTCGCTGGATTCATGTGTGTTTGATTGATTTCAGCAAATGCATTGGGAGATCTTTTGCGCAATTTTTCTTCGGTTTCTGGAGACGTAGGGTCCGGTTTGGAACCATGTGTGAAAATGAAGGATCAATTAAACGGCTTGCAATAATTTTGCTCTTGCTGGATAGTAGCTGAGTAGGGTTGAGCCTGTTCTTGCATGCTTTTCTTGTGTAGCCTTTTGTGTGTAGGAGGCGGCTTCATTGTCAAACTAGGCTAAGGTAGTGATGCTTGAGGGCATGTTCAGTTTGCTTTGTTCCATTCTAGTATGGTTGTATGAACTTTTCTAGGCTTCCGTTGGAATGTGTGGCTTTCTTGGTATTCAATTCCAGCATGTGTAATGAGAAAACGGAGGGATAGGAAAAATATAGGATTTCGACGGGAACGCAAGTGCTAAACAAATATTTACAAGAAAGAAAAATACAGGAAGGGCCATTTGAATAGACCAGAAAAAAAACATAGAAAATAGAGCAGAGATAAAACTCCCGCAAAAAATAGAAAAGAAAAGAAAAAAAAAGAGCAGAGGTGAAACAAAATGTAAGTTTTCATGAGGTTTGTCCTCGTGCCAAGTTTTCTCCGAATCTCCGAAATTGTATTGTCTTGTGCCATTTCATATGAATTTCATAGGATTGTTGAAGTCCCAATCTTTTTGACTAAAAGAACCAAATAAGAAATTTTTCTATAGGATTCATACCCTACAAATTTCCTGTGTTTTTCGTACAAATCGAAGGGGCCTTGAATGGTTCAAAACTCCAACAAGTGCTACAAACTTCTGCAAAGCTCCAATGTACAAGAATTTGACCAGAGGACAGGTCAGAAGGGTCTGAGAAGGTTCAGACTTGAGGCAGGGCAGTGATAATTTTTTTTTTTAACTAGAGACATTGATCTCTTCTTCCCAAGAAGAACACACAGCCCTAAGAATAAAACTATTCCAACTCACAGGAGGAAAGAGAGTGTTGCAAAGACCATCAATGGATTCAATGCTAATGGCATCAGAGTGGTGGCACCCATTGTGCTGATGAAAGTCTGAAAGCTTCTCAGGGAATGGAGCACAAAAAGATAGTATCATAGTGGCAAAGCTAATTACACCTCATAAGAAAGAAGAGAAATACATGTATTCATCACAGCACCTGAGGCTGAAGCACATGGGGACCATGCCATCATATTAATGAATCATACTCCCCAGCATATACAGCATACTAAAGCTGAATGCAAGCAGTGGCAAAAGCTAACATTGATGTTGCATTATACAACTAACAATATTACCATTCAAAAGCTAACATCATTTGCTTTAGCATGCAGGAGTGTGGGGGCAAATTGAGTCCATAAGCCACAAAAAGAAACAATTCATTCCATGATATTCATTAGAAGTTCTGGCTTACATCAACTTCTGTAGAATACAACCACCATCTCATACTAAATAAAGAGAGATGTGAAGGAAGGACAGGGAAAAAAACAACCAGAGACCCATCATGATAACCCTAAACAAAGAGCAACAGCAATTCAGAACTCTTAATCTTTCACCTAAAGTTAGTTTTGACCGGAGACTATCACCAACCAAAAGCACACTGGACTGCTAAAATCAGAATGAAATCACTCTCAATTGCCAGAGAAGAAACCCTTCTTCCTCGCTGGGCTCCGATAATTAGTATCGCTATAAGAGAAAGAACAGCACCACCACCATGATCCCTTACCATGTGGTTGGGTGCAGGATGAGAAACACCCCTCCTGGTTCTTCCACAAGGCACCGACAAAAAAAAACGCCAGAAGTTACTAACAACTACCTACTACCATATATCTGAATAAGATAGGTAAGGGTTCTTCACAATAGGCCTCCTCAGGGATATGGAAGACCATGTGAATTCCTTAAGCTTCCTATTTACAGGACATTTGGAATTTGCAAAGCTCCAAATCATCCTCCCTTGGCTCTTTCTTGCTACCCTACAACCATCAAAATGAGTCAGTAGCACTGGCACTGCAAGAAGCAACTATGAACAGACAGCAAATCACTTGAAATCTCGCTGCAGCGCTCCGCTCCACGCGACGTTGTCGTCTGCCTTCTCCAACGCGGCCACCTTAGCACTATGGCATTGGAGAAGACCAACCTTGCTCTTCTCGCCATGAGGAAGCTCGACGGTCTCGCTGATGGATCCAGACTTGATGTCGGTGGGCGGGATGAAGCAATCGATGGAGAGGCCAGGGACATTGAACGCGACCTCCTCGATGCTCCATGCCTCCTCCATGCGAGTCTTGGTGTGGCTCATGGCAACCTCTCCGAAACGGAAGAGGGTCACAGCGGAGCGACCAGCGTGCGCAACCATTATACCCTCCACCGGGCGGTAGTCCTCGATGAACGAATTGATGGTGGTCTCCCAGTAAACCGCGTCCCCTCCGGTGGTGGACTGAATCCTGGTGAGGTGAGAATCCTCAAGATGCACAAGGAGGCCAGTCTTCTGGCTGAAATACCCAAAGAGAACATGCCGGATGATCTCTGCAAGCCCCTCGCTGCGCGCCCTTAGCGTCTCAGGGTCCGCGCACAGCTTCAGGATGAAGCAATCCTCCCCATTCACCTTCCTCTCGCCAATGCACCGCGCACCGGCAAACATGCTCGCCGCGGTCAGAGGATCCAAGCCCTGAAGATACAATATGAACCAACAACAATTTCAGTCAGACTACCACCTTCTTCCACCATATACACACAATGGCACATTTCAGACGACATCAAACTACAAGACATGGCAGGCTCGACGGTGTGCTACCTGGAGTGCGCGGCGGAGAGGGCGGACGGGGCCCTTGGCGGAATGCGCGCCGAGCCACGGCGTGTGGCGCCACACGAGCTTGCCATTGCAGCCGGCGTGCACCTTGCTCCCGCCGACGGCGAGCTCAATGTACCACATCTCCGGGGCCATCTGCCACAGCACGAACCTGCCGGACTCCGCGGCGCGCGCCGCCATGCGGTTCCTCACCACGCGGCCGCCGGTCTCGAACTCCGTCGCCACCATCCTCACCTTGCCCATGGCGTACGAGTTCCTCACCGATGACAGCAGCTTCTGCCCCCCGGAGGCAGCCAGATACTGCTGCAGAATGTACTGCGCCGACGAGGTCTCCTGCAAGAACACATCATAATGGTAAAATTTACATCTAAACAGCTCATTTACAACTAAATCAAAGAGTTCCTAATTTTTTTTCAGTAAATGGGTAACTGAAAGTGAAATGGTAGAACGCTACATGAGGAAATAAACCGTTTGTACAGTGGATATGAGAAAATGTATCACATCCAAACATCACATCAAGAACCAGTTCTTCTTCTTTCTTTTTCTTTTTTTTTTTTCATATTGTTTCTTCTTAACGAACCAGCAGGTTTTTCTAGAAGAAGAAATAATTGAATAGGTGGCGACTTTAGAAATTAATTAATCCAAGAACTCAAAATCCACAGAAAAAAATTCACCGAAATTTTCACTCGAGAGGATTTCACCCAAGAGCACTTACAATGGGGGTGTCCTTGATGCTGAGGTGGGGGAGCGGCTCGCCGGCGGCGACGTGCACCGGCGCGAGCGGCGCGCCCATGACGCCGAGCAGCAGCCTCAGGTCGTTCGCGCCTCGCCGCGCCGCCGCCGCCGCCGCCACCCGCCGCGACCACCGCCGCGCCGGCCGTCGACGGCGCGCGCGACAGCTGGCCGCGCACCACCGCCCCCACCTTCCCTCCTCTCCGCCGCCGCCGACGACGACGACCTCCCGCCGTCGCCGGACTCCGGATCCGGGCCCTCCATGAGCGGCGCCAGCATCTCCCCCCCACCGCCAACACCACCACCCGCGTACCGCAGCGCCGCGGCCACCTTCGGCGGCCGCCTGCGACCGGCGGCGAGCGCGCGCCGGCGAGAGGCCGCGGGCGACCTCCTCCCGGAGCGCGGAGAAGAAGCCCTGCTTCTTGTCCATGGGAGGGACCTGTTTGTAAATACGAGAAAATAAAAGGACCCTCGCGCGCGTGAAGAACCGAGAGGTAAGGAGGACTTGGATGTAAATATAAGAGAAGCCGAGGGGGCTACGCGGGAAATGGCAGTGGAGCGAGGAGTGTGTGAAGCGAGGAGACTGCGGTGGGCTTATACGGTTGCCAGTGTGCTGCAGTGATTCTGGTCACCTCCCATGGTGAACTCACCTCCCTTTTATATATGGTCCTACACTATTTTGGCATTTTTACCTAGCACTGTAATTTTCTTTTTCACCTTCTTCTACTCTTGGGGTGAAAGAAAAGGTCAATGTAGATTAATCGGTAATGATGGAATTTATGCTGTCGGGGAACGAGTAATGTTGGGGTGATATCAGCGGTACATAATGGGTTGCTCACTGAATCTGTATTAACGGTCGCACTGAATTGTCTTTTTTTACGACACTGGCTTAGATTAGATAGGGTATTGTTTGGAGTGGTTGCGGTTTCTAGTTTGACTTTGATTGAATGCGCGGAAGGATTCTGGAGGGGGTTAAATCTTGAATTATGATAATTTTAATTGGACATGCAACCGTACAAGAAATGTAGGGTTTGCTTAAGCTTCAGAACACGCTTCTTCGATTGGATAATAAGACACACAACTCAAACAATGTTTTGTCATGTCATTCTGGTCTACTATATAAATTATATTTTGGATAAAACCAAAAGGATGACAGTGTATATATGATGACATTAGTATACATATATTTAAATGAAGATTCCAACCTACTCTTAAAGCAAAACTAAACCTATTAATCTTTATGCTGAGACACATTTTTTTTATAACTGTCCCCATAATCAACCATACTATTTTAACACCTAACGATGTAGACAGTGTTCTAAGGGCGGTTAGAATTTTCCAAAATTATGAATTATAAAACGAAAAGTAACATCTAATTAGCTTCTGGTTGTGTTTTATTGTCCTAACTGTGTTATGTATAAAATCAAAACAATGACATGTAGATATGATGTTGCTTTACATAATACTAGAATAGAACCTAACCTATTAAAAGCAAAACTAAACCTATTAACCTTTATGCTGAGACACATTTTTCAAATCAATCCTTACATAAAAAAACTATATATATAAATATTTTTTATTATTTTAACACTAACTACTGTAGATAGTGATGTAAGGGCAGCTTAGAATTTTCCAATATATGAATTGTAAAACAAAAGGTAAATAAAAGAAAATGACAAAGGTGATGGAGCCAAAGCCTACCCATCACCCTAGTGAGGTGAGCATAGCACACTAGCCAGACCTGCCACCGTGGGCCCCACACTGGGGCTCGCCGTCCCATGACGGCGCCGTTAGCGAAGCTTCTGATGCCGGGCGTGACGGAAAAGCCACCAGTTAACGCCGTTAGCTTGGCGGCAGCACGTGACACGCACGCAGGGCTCACCTGGACCGGACAGGATCTCTCTTTTGCTCCCTGTTTCCAGCTTCCACTTGTGAAATCCGTACTTAGATTTAGATTAGATTAGATTCAAAGCACTTTAATTAGCTTTCATAAGTGCCTCTAATTAGCTTTGCTTAGCTTTGATCACTCAAAGCTAAAAAGAGGCCACACCCTGGTCTTCTTTACCCCTTCTACCAATTATGGTGTTTCATGAAGCAGATTTGCAGATTTATATAGTGTGTATATGCTGTTCGGGTTTCCTTTAATTTGCAAATTATCGAGAAAAAGAAATCACCAAATTAGGCTGTCCATGAAGAGGCAAAGTCAAGTTAAACAAGAATCTAACCGTACCTAACACTCTCGAGGTGGTGTTAATATATGCGACATAATTAACAATGAATAACGTGCTTACGTATAGAAAATCATAGGTGTGCTTCTTAGAAGCTAGGATTTCACTCCCGACCGTTGGAGGACAGCAAGAATATTTTTTTAGTTGCTTCGAAATGTGCACAAATATAAATAGATTTTATCCATTACGAGGCTGACATATGGGTTCAGGTTAACGGGGGCGGGTGGAATTAAACTGATGAACTCACCAACCAGCTCAACTCTAATAATTTTGACGGATTTTGTCCGTACACTCAAGCAGGAAAATATTGTGTAGATTTAGTATATTTGATGCTACTCGTGGTGTCTAGCGTGGGGTTAATTATGTATTTAGCTATTGTTTGGTGGTTAATTATTTCATGAGTCATTACTTAGCCAATGAAACTATCTCCATCAAGGAGGGGGACTTGGCGTGCGTGCAAGCTAGCTAGGTTGATTAATTAGTACTTGGTTTGGTTGGTGATGCTAATTGATCATCACTGCACGCTCAAGGGCATGATCATAAGAGAGTGTGTTAGTAGGGTCACATGATAATTAAGCAGCTAGCATGCACAAGCTGGTCAGTTAATTTTTTGGATCTCTAGCTAGCTAGCTAGTTTAATCTGTTAGCTTAGAGCAGGTACAATAGCAGGCTATAAGCCAGCTGCAAACATATTTTAAGAATATAAATAAGGAGAGAGAAGAGCAACGGGCTACAGATTTGTAGCCAGCTGTAGCACGGACTCCAAGACATAATGTGTGTATGACAGGTGGGACCAGGTATTAATAGTGTAGTATGTAACTATTGTAAGAATGAGTTATTAGGTTAACTATAGATGAATTGGAATTAGTAGCTGGCTATACTATTAAACTTGCTCTTACTAGACATAAGATCATATAGGTACGTAGAATTGATTATGTTATATATTAGCAGCAGGATGTAGGCATATTTTTTTGGGGGAAAGTTAATTAAATTTAATTTGGGGTGGACTTCGCACGACTGAAAAGAGACAAGCATCACTGTGCACGATCTCTAAATAAATATCGGCTAATTAATTGTTTTTTTAATGCAGTAAGGTTGACCCCTCGGAAATATTAAGTTGGATGCTGTCTGAGAAATAATTAAAGTATTGGGCAGTGTTTTTCTCGTGTGTTTTATTTACTTCTGGAACTGAAGACAATAAGTGAGTACGTTATAAGAAATTAGCCAAGTCGTGCCATATGTAGCAGGATATACCTATATATAATACTCCCTCCATCTACTTTTGATAGGCATATTTTTAAATCTGAAAAATTTATTTTTGATAGGCATATTTCAATCCACCAACCTATCATCTTAATAACTTTCTCGGATTTAATGTGTGACTCTCCATTCTTCCACACAAGATTGGCTACATGAGCATGGAGAAATGTAAATATTAATGAATCGCTTGTTTACGAGGAATGACTAGTAGCATGTTTAAATAGATTATAAGTAGAATTACTTATCCTTGATCTGTGTGCCAAGATGAAATATGAATATTAAAAGTAGATGGAGGGAGTGCCCTAGAGAGAAGAGTTAATTATATCATGTTTATTGCTGAAAATGATGCTGGGTTAATTAATTAATTGATGAGATATGGGGGTTACTATAACAAGAATATATACGAGAGCAAACTAACAAGAATATAATCTAAGCATACGTTTTATCCAAATATCATACTAGTAGTATTATTTATCGTTCTATCATATAATTAATTACTTTCCATATCAATTCCAAATAATTGATATGGACTAGCTATTCGAGGGGGTCAAACAGCATGTACTACCCACTCGACAGGCACACTTTAGGGATGGCCTTCCACCTTATCATGGACTGCAGATACACACAAAAAACAAAGATACATACTCTTAAACTGGACAGCACAAGAACATATAAAACCGAGCAATTGGGATTCCACTATTTCGATTCATAACTGATGGACGACGCTGGCAACCTGCACCATAGGACACCTAGGAAAGGAGTTCGCACCCTACTACTCCTAACGTCTTGGGAGATCGATATGGAATTAAGGAGAGGTACCAAAGGGTGTTCTAGCATAAAGAGCTCTTGACTTTAGTTCTCGCTGCAAAAATCAAGGAGGCTAAAACCTGGACCCTAGCATGAGCGGAATGCCTAGCGCAGATCTTACATTCGTTTCCTTTTTTCCTTGTAAAGTTCCGTTTTTAGCATTTTTTTCTCTTGCCATATTCAATGAAATTGGTGCACCCTAGGTACGTCAAGAAAAATATTTAATTACTCTGATGTCAATTACTCTCTCTATCTACTTTTGAGAGTCATATTTCATCTTGACACACAGACCAAGGATAAGTAATTCTACTTATCATCCATTTAAACATGGTACTACTTATTCCTCGTAAATAAGCGATTCATTAATATTTACATTTCTCGATGCCCATGTAGCCAATCTTGTGTGGAAGAATGGAGAGTCACGCATTGAATCCGAGAAAGTCATTAAGATGATATGTTGTTGGATTGAATTATGCCTATCAAAAATAAATTTTTCAGATTTGAAAATATGCCTATCAAAAGTAGATTGAGGAAGTAATGTTTACTCTGCTGCATTAATTTATGTCTTCCTCAATTCCCTTTTGGCTTGTTAAGCCACTAGTTAAATACACGTGTTTCGCTATAGATTAAAATAAATTATACATGTGTGTTAATATTAATTGCTTGAAATAAATCTTATGTAGGAGGAATTTTGTAGTATTAATAAAGCAGTTGGTAATACAATGCTCTATACATTAGAGTTAATTGCTAGGGTGACAAACCATTATCTTCTTTTGAAATGATATAAAGATATTGATTTAATATACTATTTATATAGTTCACTTCGTAAGTTAAGATGCCAATTTTGTGAAAAGAAACTGACTGGACACCATTCGCCCATATGACAATAAATTAAGGGTTAAATCGCGATGAAAACCACCCATCCATTGAAACTACAAAATCATATAACGCCATCTGATGGGTATGTTTTAGTAATGTCCACCCATACAATTGTGTGGGCACTCCAACAATTGCGTGAATTCACAAGAAAATTGGCATCAAGTGTCAATTAATAACCATCCATTTGGCATAGTTGTATGTAGCACCTATGATATATCATAATCGTCCTAGCTTGCTTAATTGATTAGCTCTCTTTCATCCCCAGCTGTACTATATATATATATATGTACATATAGATTATGATCACTGTCACACCATTGATTACCAACAATGACACTGAGCATATATTTAGCAGCAGCAGTGATGCTCAAGTGTAGTGTTGGGAGGGAGGCCACTTTCAGCTAGCTAAGCTAAGCTTGCAATTGGAGAGCCGGCTGGCACAAACAATGGTTAATCTCTTAATTACCATGACAGCTAGCTCCATTAACCTCAGTGCACACGCAAATTAATTAATGTGTGTGTGTGACCTCCAAAAATATTTGGTATATTAATAACAACAAAAAGTTGTATACCAAACTTAATAGTATATATATATATGGCTTCATGAATGCTGATTGGACCATGCATGGCTGGCCCTGCATTTTATTGTTAACATATATAAACTCCTAACTATTGTGGGCACATGCGTGCAAGCAAGCTAAACCACCACACATTTATAATTAAGTTAATCGTTAGGAATTTGACCCGTAACTCTGACACATGGAATAGTGCTGGCTTTTCCAGATTTCCATGGCCATGGAATTATAATTTCCCTTAATTTCCAGTTATACATGTCCCTTCATATATGAGGAATATTAATTTGGTCTTGCACGAAGCCCGGTCTAATTAAATAAACATTTAATTTGGGATATATATATATGTTGCGCAGCAAACTGCATCACTGCAACAAATTTAATCTGATCAGGTTATTGAAAAGCAGGTATATATACATATCCATCACTAATTAATCCACATGTATAAATTATACTACCTAAATTAAAATTTCAAGTTACATGCATGTACGGGGTGCAATTTTTATTAGCAAATTATTAATGAAACTTTGCAGGTGGGGTCACGTACAAGCTAGAATGACGGCATATGACGATGCATGTCACTGTTCAAGAAAAGGAACAGCTTAATTAATTAATTGAACTTGTACCCTAATTGCTACAAAATCCAACCACCATTATCGGCCTTGGTACGGGATTACGGACGCTTAGGTTTTAAGGTGCCTGCTGGCTGTACTGTTAACTAACTTTGTACAGCATACACAACTCAGGGTTAATTTACAAACTTTACAACTTTTACTCACCCCGTACCATAAAAAATCAATCTTTTAGTGGATATGACACATCTTAACTAGTGATAGTTCAATAGATCTAAATATATTTTTGTCCAGATTAATTGTGCTAAGATGCATCATATCATGTTCTAGATTCGTTTTTCATAGTACGTTGGGATTACAAATTAAGGGGCCACACACCCAGCTACAGTAGTCCTCATGAGATCTGCCCCACCTAATGCAGAGATGGCCAATGTCCTCCTAGCCTAGTAGCTTAGCTTCCTGCTGAATTTTATGAGGGCAATTAAGGTTTTCGCTAGACATGGATGATCTCTTCTGGTTATACTGTACTTCTTTGATTTCACCATCAATGTTCGTTACTGCAATGTATCCCTCTCCCCAAATACTGTACTTTAAACGTTACGATTATAAACATTTCTAAATTGTCTAGCAGGAATTAAACTTCAGTACAATATTACTCCCTCCATTCTAAAATATAGGGCAAAACTACTATTAAAAGATGTTTCATAATATAAGACGTGCCTGCATACATGTAATTTATTAGCATCTTATCTCCTTTAAATTATTGTTTTTTAAATCCTACATTCTCAAGATCTCTAATTCTATTGGGTGCATACATAGTATTAGTTGAGATTATTCAAATGAGGATGTGACAATAATTGTTTATTAGTCTTTGGGTTATGGCATTATGGGTGGTTATGTCTTATATTTTAGGAATGAAGTGAGTATGGAATAAAAAGACTATTGTGTCTCTCATGAAATAAGGACCTTGATTCCTAAATACTTATAAATATTACTTTCTACCCTATTTAGCAGATCCAAAATAAAATTAAAGGAATGACTCATTTTCTTCCTACTTTAGCCCCTCTATATTCTTCCTCCTCTCCCTTTTTTTCTCCCTTCATTCTACCATTTTATCAATGGTGATCCAACGGGGTAGGAAGGACTTGAGTCCCCCAAACACCCATGCAGATCTGCCCCTGCGAGTAAAATAAAAAGATATTGCAGCTCTCATTAAATAAGATCTAGCTAGCTGGTTTGGGAAACAGAGAGGGTGGTTGGTGATAGAAATACACCAGTACTCTAGGGCCTTGTTTGGAAAATTAGCACAGGGCTAATTTTAAGAGCTAATGTTTACTCTTGAATTGGTAGGCTAAACATTAGCCTAGGGTGATATGTTTGGATCCATAGACTAATTTAGGGCTAAAAGGTGAAGAGAGAGTAGAGAGAGAGGGGGGGAGATAGGGTTGCTTTTGATGGTCCCCACAGAAAATTAGCCCCAGTAGCACTCATTGGAGGGGCTAATGTTTTGAGGGGGGCTAATTTTCACTTTAGCATCAAATTAGCTCACATGTTTGGATCCTTGTTGACTAATTCAGAGCTAAAAGGTGGGGGGCTAATAATTAGCCCATGGAACCAAACATGGTCTAGAATGCTTTTCATATTTACGTATAAAATTTAAATCCTACAAATGTATATTTGGAAACTGATGCAACAAAAAATTATGATTTGTGAGTATATATGAACTATACGGCCAAAAAATTGTAGCTTTATATTACACAATCCTTTAATAGGAAAGCTGTATTTAGTTCACACTGAAGTTTGAAAGTTTGGTTGAAATTGGTACAATGTGATAAAAAAGTTGTGTGTGTATGAAAGGTTTGATGTGATGGAAAGTTGAAAGTTTGGAAAAAAAAACTTTGGAACTAAACAGGGCCTTAATTAGTACTACCTCCGTCCTATTATAAGTGTAGCCATGGTTTTCCGCGCCCAATTTTGACCGTCCGTCTTATTTGAAAAATTGAAAAAATTTAAAAACATAAGTCACAAGTAAAGTACTATTCATGTTTTATCATCTCATAACAACAAAATTACTAATTATAAAAAAATTTCAAATAAGACGAACGATCAAAGTTGGGCGCGGAAACTTATGGTTGCACTTATAATGGGACAGAGGGAGTAGGAGTATTGGCACAGTACTACTCAAAAAAATTTCACTTAAATGATTAACTAAACGTGACACGTTTAAAATTACCAGAAAAATAATTATCGGATCTGACACATGCAGTTAGCACCACAACAGTAGGAGTATTAATTTGTTTAGATTAACTCAATTAGTTAATGCGTGCGTGATCCTTACTTAAATGCGGTTGCTCCCCTGGTTGGTCAAAGAGTCTGCAGCAGCAGCACATACAGCTAGCAATGGTCGGTGCAGAAAAGTAAAATCTGGTTTATAGTCAATCAATTTGCACGGTTAATTAATCATCTACTACTAGCATCTCTGAACATTTTAGTCAGAAACAGCGAGGCAAATGTACATGTACTACGTGCAAGCTAGCTAGGGTGGCAGAAGGACTGAAAAAATAATTTTAACAGCAACACATTCTCTTTTCTTTGGGGGTCCAACCATAATATAACGTGTGTGTGTGTGTGTGTTTTCAGTTAAATATTGCTTTCCAATCCAATGGTCCAGATCTGTCGTTCTATGATGTCTATTGGAGGCTTTACTCATTACACACATGTATATATTTAAGTTCACTGAATTTTGCTATTGATCAAGTCAAAATATTACATATCCTGCATCCAAAAAAGCTAGCCCAAGGGCGGATTTAGGGCTCGGCGAGACACCGAATGGTTACCCGGGCTCGCAGGGCCCACACATTGAATATTATGATGAAATTAGATAATTAAGTTCTCATGAGATTTACTATAACTCAGGCCCGGGCTATATATGGTCTAAATTGCTCAGGACGTGGATCTGTTCGTGTTTGAGGTTTTTCACAAACTTTTGACCATTTGTTTTATTCAAATTGTTTGTGTAAATAATCATGCTAAAGAATATTTGATAATAATAAATCAAGTTACGATAAAATAAATAACAATTACATAATTTTTTTTGATAAGACGGGTGATCACACGTATCTTAAAAAAGTCTACGGCGTCGTCGTACATTGAAAACGATTGAAGTAATTCTTTTTTAATCTAAGAGAGTACACACACCAATATGCTCCCTCATGCATATATAGGGGCCTCAGCTCTCATGCATGGTCGGCTGCTTGCAGTCATGCACTCTGCAAAAGTACTTTTATGTATATATATAACCAAGATTATATTGTTCATACACGGGAGGCTTGTTAATTCGTTAGAATATGGACACTACATGCATGCAGGAGGACCATCGAAAATTCGTCTCTCTATCTGTCTCACTCTACCAACCGTCCAGCCAGCGGCGGATTCAACGTGGGTACAGCGGGACTCAAGTCAAGTCCGCCCTACACCCACCAAACCCATGAATACCTCCTGAGTCTCCCTTCAATTTTTTCATCATGGTTGATGAGATAGAATATGTTAAAGGTCTCTTAATAGCATTTTAGTATAGTTTAATACTGAGACGATGTGTTTATGCCGGTATACTCTGGTATGTTGAGTCCCTTCAACTTTTTGTTTCTGAATCCGCCCCTGCATCCGGCTGAATATATAGTTAAAAAATGTGTTGGGCTTCATGAATAAGATTGCTACACGTACTACCCTCGAGATTAGTAGGACCATATCACATGCATTGCAAAGCAGATCAATGTAATGTAATGTACGTCGTTGCAAATATGTATAGCCGACGAAATTAATTATTAGATCGATCATGATCTGTATGCATGTACATGTGTACATGTCTGCACATATATGTTCATGCAGGACAGGGACAAATCAAGCTAGCTAGCTATCGACACGATCGAACCATTCAATTGGTAGCACGTAGTAGTATTAATTTACGTGTGTCGACATGTTATATATGTATGCAGCATGCATGCATGAATGATTGTGATTTTATACCTATGAACGATTTGTCGTATCTATGTATGTACGTACGAATATGTAAGTTTTGTTTTTAATCTTAAAATTCTAAGCACTTAGTATCTTAAAATGCAAGGTATTTGCTTGTCGGTCGGCTGACGAAATAATTATCCTCGGCGGTTTTCATGCTATACTTGGTGGTTTTTAACTGCCAAGGACATTATGTTTTCTTTTCTTGTAGAGGGAAGTCATCCCACGTATAAAGAACAATCTCTACATAAACTTTAATAGAAAAAATATAAGAGTATTAGAGTTATTCGGATTCGTGTATTAAAGATAATCTATTATATACATCACCTCTTAATAATTTATGGATAGATGATATAAATAAAATTAAAGTATACAACACTACTCCATAACAGATTTTTCCTTACAACTAAAATCAATTTTTCGCAGACGGCTGGATGGCCCGCGTGCACCCAGGTGTTTACGAAAATCACATTTCCCATGCGGCTGGCGCAACCGCATGTGAAAATCTCATTTTTCACATGCGGTCACCTATACCGAGGTCGCTCCCGCCGCCATCGTTCTCGGCGTCCTTCACGCCAGATCCGTTGTCACCGACTCCCTGCCATTCTAGCCCAGCGTCGGCCACTCCTGCCCATCGTCGGTCGTCGACCCTCCTGCCGCTCCAGCTACGTTACCATCCGCGTGCACGAGAGGGATAGGGAGAGGAAGAGTGAGAGAGAGAGAGAGGAGGGAGGAGAGGATAAGAGAGGATAGGTGGAGGAATTAATGGAGAAGAATTGGTTTTTATACTTAGTTCACAATGATTTTTGCAAACTGAATCTCTGTAAGGAGGGCAGGAGGCATACGTGAAAATCTGATTTTCGCAATTCTCATATGCGGCCGTTTGTAGACCCCGGGAGAGCGATTTTTATAGGCAAAAAAACAGTTATGGTTTGCTTACAATCTAAAGGGCATCTCGTTCAGAAAAATCAATAAAAACTTGCTCTCAGTTTACCCATAGCTGCTACTCCACAGGCATTTCCAAGCTAACTAAAATCGTGTCGGTCTGAAATCAATTAATCAATGAGCTTGGACACAATGAATTAATTAACCAGCGGCCAGCGGAGACCGGTCCACTCTACGTACCTATCGATGGATTTCTTGGTCCATCCGTAGAGGCGTAGACTCGATTGATCCTAGGGTACAAATTAATGTCAATCGTTTGCCTCTCTCTCTCTCCCCAATAAATTACCACCGGAAAATTGGTATAATTACCAATCGATTCAATGGGGGTTAATCCGGCCAATTAATCCATACTCGGGGGATACGTGAGCGAGGTAGATATATAGCATGCATTTCTTGATGAACGACAAGACCGGTGGCTTAATTAATCTGTACTATAGCTGTGGGTAAAGTACTGTGGTTGAAAATTAATGACGCGATGTATTGCTAATGGAGTACTCCCTCCGTTCCAAAATATAAGTCACAACCACCCTTAACCTAAAAATCAAGAAACAATTATTATTATCTCCTGGTTTGGATCACCCTAATAAATATAATGCATGCATCTAATAAAATTAGAAATATTGAGGGTGGAGGATTTAAAAAAGTAATAATTTAATGGAGAAGATGTCCTAATTAATTGTATGCATGCATGCCTTATATTATAGAACATCAAAAAAAAGTAGTTATGCCTTATAGTATTATGGAACGGAGGGAGTAGTACATATCCCGAAAGTTACAGATGCCATATTCCCTCCATTCCATAATATAAAGCGCAACCACTTTTCCATAATATAAGGCATGTATGCATGTAGGCAATTAACTATAGCATCTTCTCTATTAAATTATTACTTTTTTAAATCCTCCACTCTCATGTTCTCTTTCTATTGGATGCATGCATTGTATTTATCAGGATGATCCAAACTACAAGATGATAATAATTATTTCTTAGTCTTTAGTTTATGGGTGGTTGTGTCTTATATTTTGGAATGGTGGGAGTATTTGAAAAGCTTGAAAATATAAGAAACAACTTATGCGTATATAGCTAGATGGTAAAAGTCTCTAAAAATGTTGGGTTTCTCGATCGGTCTCTTGTTTATTTTATAGATATTAAAACTACGAATTCTTAAACCTAAGTGAGAATCCAATTTCTGTGAAGCTAGAAATTCTAGAATAAACTGCAACCGTTATATATACTAGATAATTCCCCGCGTTTTACTGTGAGAATTACCAAGCAATTCTCAATATTATTTTTACAATCAAGTTAGGAGTAAAATTAAAAGAAAAAAAGAAACATCAGTGTTTATCAGTCAAATGATACTCGTGCTTTAGCGTGAAACATGTTGATAAGTGTATGTTAAATATTTTAAAAGTGATAGATTGATTTGTTAAAATATTGTGCAAAAATGATACGAGGAGTAATGATTAGATATGCTTGCATTTTCATTTGTAGAATTAAATAAATTGTAGATCATGTTTTATGCTTGCACGAGATTAAATATATAATTATAGCTAGCGGGTGATGATGTGGTATGGTTATATGTTTAGCTTTAAATTTAGTGGGTTTTAATTTTATAGAAAGGATAAGCTATATAAAACAGAGCCTAATTAAATTACTGTTACGTACTCTGTTGAACGGTTGTCAAATATTGTTGATGACTGGGGGGAGTACTGGTGTACTAGTGTAGTACTACTTCATGTGCCCTATGTCTACCACCCCATCCCATGGCCTAATTAATCCCTTTGACAATTAAATATACTTAATTAGGAACCAATAAATCACCCATACAATTAGGTATTGATATAATTATACTATGTTTGCTGTTAATTAGAGTAGATAGCATCCAAGAATATATGCAGTCAAACATTAAAAATCTTAAATCATTAACAGATACTATAACTCCAATTCAATTTACATGGGTATTCTAGTATTTAATTTTTTTTTTATCACAATACTTGTCATGCTCATTTTCTGAAGTATTTTTAGAGGTGACTTCCACTGTCTACCTTTAGAGCAAGATAATAATGAGCTATAAACCTACTATAACCTTATTTCGAGGAGAGATGTAATAAAAAATAAAGGGTGTTAGCTCTCATACAAGAGTTAGCTTAACACATGCTCTAAGACTACAAATACATCAAAGTGAGAGAAATGCTCTAAGACTACAAATACATCAAAGTGAGAGAAAGAGATAGGAGAAGAAAAATTGAAGCCAACCTTATATATAGCTAATCTATTATACTATATATGTTAGCTTTAAGATGAGCTAATAGTTAACAATGAGCTCTACTATTAAAAACTTGCTCTTATCAGTGAGGCATAATATAGTACTAATACTTTAGAGAAGAACTTTTTATGCTTGCTTTATAAAAATCGATTGCGATGTAATTAATGAGGGTAAGGGTAATTTGCCACACTTACTTATTTGGTGTGATTTTGCTAGAAGCCTAGAATGACAAATAGTAAACCATGAAAAGAAGGAAATATAAAAATACTTTTACTATGTGAAAATGTCACTATTAGATTTGCTATTAAAGATACTTTCATATTACTTTCTCCCTCCGTCCCAAAATATAAGTATTTTTAGCATAGTGACAAGTTAAACATTTTTAACTTTGACTATTAATAGCAAAAAATTAAAAAATATCAATCAGGTAAAATTGATATTATTAGATTTATCGTTAGATAAACTATCACAATATGCAACTCTTTTTATTTAAAACATCTTACTTTTATAGATATTACTGATCAAATTAGCATCTCGGAGAACGTGTTAGACTTTAAAAATGCTTATATTTTACGGAGGAAGTATATTCTCAATAATATTTATAAATATACAGTTAGAAAAAAATATCGACAAAACATGTGTATTGGAGACTATTATGCATGCACTGATAAGAGCAAGTCTAAAACTATTAGTTTATCTTAAAACCAACGTCAAAATTAAAACACAAGTAAGGTAGCAGCTTAATTAGTATGCATCTGAACAGTGACCTCAGTGACAATTTTCAGATGTGCCCCCTATATTTGAGACAAGAAACCGTGTACCTCGACAGATTAGAACCCCACCCTCATGGGCTCAGGACTCCTATAGGCCAGCAGTTTTGATGATCTATTGGCTTCACCACTGCATCCACTCACAAACCATTACATTTGCCGTGCAAAATTAGCAAGAAAATTAAGCATGCATGTGCAGTAGTACCCTGGACTCTGTTCTTGTGGTTGTACATTCATACATATATTATCAGTACTGGCTTTAGCTATAGGGTGTACCTCCAACAAATAATAGTACATGAAATCAATCAATCAATTAATTCATGCATGCATATTTAGATCGATCAATAGTGTTCATGTACTAGCTATAGCTAGAGTACTTTCTATACAACTGATCATGTGCTGCTATGTCAAGCTTTAGATCGATCGATCTCTATTGTTACTAATTAATTACTTTCTCATTACACAAAAGTTACACATATTACTTTTGTCGCTAAGATCAAGGAGAAATTAACTCAGGCTGCATATAACAAAAATTAAGGATTGTATTCACACATGCAACCAATAAGTATTAAGATGACTCATCGAATTCTGATCGAACATCTAATTTATATTACCTCTCTATTTAAATCTTAGATGTATAGAGACTACAAATAGAAACAACTTATTTAGAAAAATTTAAATATCAAATAGGTCTAACTAATCATGTGGATGGATGGAATATAATTATTAAAGAATATCAATCGATCGATCTCTCTTGTTATTAGCTGGTTAATTATATATAATAATTGTAGGAGCTAGCTGATCGATCATCAGAGGGAGCTAATAGCATTGAAAAATAGCTAAGCTACTGTGTGCAGTACATGTATCCAGTATCGTACCTACGATATCTATTTCGGTACGTACTGTTGGTAATTTTAATATCATGCATGATTCGCAGAAGTGTAAGTACATACGTACAGCTTAGCTTAGCTGTTCCAGTTATTATTATTATTATTATTATTATTATTATTATTATTATTATTATTATTATTATTATACGGAATACGCGCACACACACAACACGGTCACACCATGGTTGTTGTGTCTCCTCTTAAAGAGACGGAGACCAGCGACACATCTCTAGTCTCACTAAATTCTTAGGAAGCTCACTCATATGTGCACAAAATTTTGGCACATGTTCAAACTTTTCTATTTATTTGGTTCCCTTTTTTTATAATAGAATTTATTCCAGTCTTTGCTCAAAATATTATGGCCAAATAATATAGAGCTAGATTTCAGGATGTATGTTTGCGAGTTACATAACTACGGCTTGATTGGAAAAATAAAACTAAATAGTATGCTCCCTCAATGACAGATATTTCCATCTAAGGTTGGCAGGAGTATGCTTCCAAGTTATAGTTATATGTAGTGCTTGTCTTTCTCAAATCAGAAAAGCAGAATATCTCCAAAATCATAGGTTGATCTTTGTCAATCGAATGTCGCTCCGTTTGGTATTACAATATGTTGTATGGCAAATCTTGTTTGGTGCAATGCAAACGGTAATACTATAATTAATATATAGAGAGAATGATACGTCTTGATAACATATTTTGCCTAACTACAATTTCTGCAAAACAGATTGCAACAATCATGCATGACTTTATTTTACATCAACTTAAAAAAAAAGGCACAACACACTATAATTAACAAGGTATGGTAACCACGTATTGCCAGAGATAATTAATTAGCTTTTGGTAAAATTCATATAAAACTTTTTTAAAAACAACAATAACTACATCCCGTTATGCTTTTTTTTATATATATAAAAAACATGTTATGCATCCTCAAATTGTTGGCTAGCTAGCTTTTCCTCCATCATGGATGATGAAATGACACTTTGGATGCATGTTACATGGTACACATGCTTGGAGTGGAAGCAAGCCAAGTTAAAGAAAGAAAAAAAAAAGGGAGATCTCATCTCTATATGATCATCAATCTAGTACTACTACCTGTATGCAAATAAAAATAGTACTAGCAGCACATCTCTCCAACAAGATCATGTCCCTGAAAAATGCAGAAAAGGATGATATCGAGCATATGATATGCATCGCATGGTGACATGACATATAGCTTTGGACAACTTTGGTCGATCGATATCGACATAGATGAGCTTTTTACATGATCACTTTTTTCATCGATCATGCATCAGGTTGCATCATCTCATCTAAAAAAAAAGAGAGATTTGGAGGGAGATTGACGTCTCTCCAAATATTTTTTTAAGAAGAAATTGTGAGCATGTTGGGGATTGAAAACGAGATGTCGGGATTAAAGCCACTACACTTGACGTGCATCTCGCATCATCTCATCTCGCTGTTATCGTACTAAGTACTTGCATAGTTGCATGCAAGCTCTCACTGTAAGCAAACAAATCTAGTGATTGTGTACTGATGTACTTTTGCAAGGTTAACTTGCAAACTTGCTGGGTTAATTTATGGCAGGGAGTAGTGTGGTCGGTTATGTTTGCTAGGAGTATATGTGTAGTGCCGTGCGTGCAGATATGATGAATGCAGGGGTAATTTAATTGCAGACGCGTGTACGATGCACGACAACATCATCGATAATAATACAGAGGCGTCACTAGGACGTGTAAGGATGTGTTTGAGAGGGGGGAATGAGAAGATATACAAAATTAGGTGAGACACGTACTAACGTATGATAATTGAGTATTAAATATTTTATATTTGAAAAATAGTTTAATATGTTTTTTAAGCAATCTTTTTGTTAAATTTTCTTTAAAAAATACTTCGTTTATCAGTTCGGAAAGCGTGCTCGCCAAAAGTGATAGAGTTTTTCTCTTGTTGTGCTGCTGCCGAATACAGTCTAAGTTTTTTTTTTATCATGTAGTTAGTAGAGATAAATCATAAGGGCGAGTGTTGCAACATAGTGGGTTATTTGGGAGGTTTCTTAAAATAAATAGCTCAATTTTATCATCCTCTCTCATTTTCTCTGTCAATTATTCGGCCACTCTTTCTCCCTCTCGAAGCATGTGCATATATATATATAGAGAAGCTGTTCTAGCTTTTCTGAGAACTCGTCTCCCTCTGTCCCTACTCGACTTCTCGCAACAGCGGATCGGATTGTCTGGTGACCCTAGGTGGCTTGATTGGGATCGTCGGATGGACGCACGATAAAATGTGATATTTTTATGAACTAATAAAATTATTCATCGCAAACACTTGATATAATAAGATTTAATTTATCTAAACTCTAAATCTTTTTTTACTTCACCATAAGTTAAAAAAAATAGAAATATGGCTTGAAATGATCGCTATGAATTACAGTATAAGTCACATTTTTTACATAGTGTACATGTGAACAGTGCCTACATATACATATCTAGCTCATCAGTCAGCACGCTCTTCCAAAAACTACAGTAGGATTTGACAGCCTCAGCGTTTGCCTTATAGCTTATACGCCGCCGTCAAGATGTGAATTTTAAAATTTGGTTTTGATGATTTTTTTTAATATAGTTCCCTTTTCAGTATTAAATTTTAACTCATGGAAAATATATATGTAAAAATTTCTACTCATAAATTATTTTTTAGTTACCAATAAATCGTTACTGCTTGTAAACAAAAGATTGACCTCAGATGAGAGGAGGAGCTGGACCAGCAATGACGTTGTCTAGCATCGTTATGGGTGGAAAAAAAAGCTCAAGCTCGTGAGCTTAGCTCGGGCTTGGCTCGAGCTTGGTTGGCTTGGCTCAGCTCGTAAGCCAAACGAGCCAAGCCTAAGTCTCCTTTTTAGCTCGTTGTTGAAATGAGCCGAGCCCAAGCTGGCTCGCGAGCTGCTTGTTTTGGCTTGCGAGTCTATGCTGTCATATGTTTATATTGATTATTTTACTTTTTATGGAGTTATTATTTGTCAACTTGAAATTTATCATTAAGATTTTGAAGAATTAAATATATAAACTTATTTAAATTTTACATGTTGATGATTTATTCCTGCTTTTTTAATAATTACAAAATATATATGAATATGTATATCAACCGGAAGGCTTGCAAGCTGGCTCGAGCCAGGAAACGAGCCGAGCCGAGCCGAGCTTAGTTTTAGCTTGTTTCTCTAACTAAGCCGAGTCAAGCCAAGCCTAATTTATTGCGAGCCACTGCAAGCCGAGCCTCGTTTCCACCCCTAAGCATCGTCACTTGCTGCCATGTGTGCCGTATGCCATGTCCTTTCTCTTTTTCCTTTTTCCATCGCACCATTCGTAAACTGGACCCTCCAATTCCTCGATGTGTGCTCATGGCCCAGGACTCTTTGGAATCCAAGCAGGAAATTAATTAAGCCCAATAGTTACATCACCGAGCAGAAACCCAGCCCAAGTAACTGGGCCGAATCCAGCCCAAACGGCACGCTCTGGGATTCTGGCCCAGATTACAGCCCAGGCTTGTAGCTTACCTGGAGCTCATATTTTCTCTCAAAAAAGGAAAAAAGAAACTAGAGTTCATATGGTTGGAATTCTATGATATGCTACCGCTTGCCAAATTATTGCTCGGTCGCATTTTAATAATTATTTTATTTCCTTTTATACAAAGATGTTAAAGTATATGTTCTCGCAAAAAAAAATATGTTGGAGTACATGATTAATTAGGACCGAAAATGATCTAATTGTTATAATAAAATATAGTTAATTAGTTTTTATCTTATACTTAGGCCGTGTTTAGTTCCACAACCAATTTTTTTTAAGTGTACAGACACACATTTCAAATATTAAACGTAGACTAATAACAAAACAAACTACAGATTCCGCATGTAAACTGCGAGACAAACGTACTGCGCCCATGTATGACAATAATCAACTTAAAAACACACAAACAATGTTTCTTAAAACATTTTCATTTCCATTATCGAAAGAAACCACTAATGGCCCTACATCGAACCAACTGAGGAGATCGGTTTCAAAAAAAAAAAAGGAAATGACATTATTGGTTATGTTTAAGCATTCAACAATTGATGCGCAAGATTCATTAATTGGTTCGGACTAAATTTTTGACTATAAGGAGGGAAACTATGCAGTGGAAACTAAAAATTTATTACCGTAGGATAAGAGAATTGATGTTTGATGTTTGTCCACGTCATAATAAATAAAACTTTTACAATATCATTATATGTGTGGAACTTTTGATAGTAGTCATTACTCATCAAAGCGGTTCATTAGAAATCCAACGCTTGAACATGGCGAGACTTCTCTCTGGTTCAAACTCTGGTACTGTGTGGCTACCACCCTGCGATTAATTTGAATAACATATGATGATATTTGAAATATCTATAATGCATTATATACAATTTATTGATCGATTTGGAAATACAAATTTTGGAGCGGCTTTCAAATTAAATTAGTAAGACAAGATTATCTCCAAACCCCTGGAGCATCACAAGTACTGCTATATGCGACATGACCATTAATTTGGAATACATTTTGAGATGCCATCGATCAGATGTTGCAAACCTTAAGGAATAGCAGTATATATGAACCAAATCAAAAGGTAATTAAATAGATACTCCCTCCGTTTCAAAATGTTTGACACCGTTGACTTTTCAGCATATGTTTGACCGTTCGTCTTATTACAAAAAATTGTGAAATATGTAAAACTATATGTGTACATAAAAGTATATTTAACAATGAATCAAATGATATGAAAAGAATAAACAATTACTTAAACTTTTTGAATAAGACGAATGGTCAAATACGTACTTAAAAAATCAACGGTGTCAAACATTTTAAAACGGAGGGAGTATATTAGATGAATTGTTACGTACCTTTACAGTAGCGAAAGTCATGTTGTTCATATACGTTATGGTGAACCTGCAATAGTTATATATATTTCCAAATATTAAGTGCAGGATCATACATTAACTGAAGGCACTGGCCAAACTCAATATAATTAAGGCATGAACAAACTATATAGTGCTATATCCATGTAATATAATGAATCTTAATTACCCTGCTGACTGGCCATCGACGTGCCAAGCCCTCCAGTCATCTACAACAGAGAAGTTGAGTGATCTCACCCAGGATTGTGTGCCCAAAAATGGTATCATTGCATCATGGTCACCACTGTTTACATAAACATTATATGAAAATACGAAAGGTTAATCAATTAGAAAACTGAACATTCAACCACACTATAAATTAACAGTAGAATCACCCGAACCATATGAAAGGTACACAGGTAAACTAGAGCAGGCATATTTATCTGATTTTGGCAAAGAACCACCTTGACGATTTTTTTTTTTTTTTTGGCACGCGGGGTATAATTTTCTTTTTCTTTTTAGAAGGGGGTCAGGGTAGAGAGGGAAGCAGGGGAGTGCCAAAAGGATAAGATAATTAGGCAGAGCTTATTTTTTAAAAAACATATTGAAAGTACAACCAATATTTTTCTTGAATTTATAGTTCGTTTCAAAAGGATGATTTGCTTTCTAAGATATTATTAATTTGTTTCCATTTTCTGATCAACTATCCTTTGTGTTTGGCACATTACTTTGTACCTTTTTGGCCATATATTGTAACAAAACTTTCATAAATAGTTTTTGATTGATCGGTAATAATTAATGCAACAACACACTTTCATATATATACAAAATTAAAATGTGTATTACAAAGTACACAATACTACCTGTATACCAAAGCACGGTAACCTTTCGTTGTAACATTGTGATGAAACTTTATGTTGCTTTTGATGTCCATGGAGTAAGGAAGATCTCCATTGTGACACCTTAACCACTCATCGACACTTCCCTAATCATTTGTTAGCATAAAGAGATAAAATAATTAAGTAGGTTGAATTAACATTAATGCAAAATGTATCCTTGCGAATAGTATAGTTGTATATGAAATTTTACCATCTTTATCCCAAGAGCTTCTCGTGTGATGTTGTTGTTAGCCCAAAAATATATCAAATAATTGCCATATGTCTGTTGCTGGAAGAAATTAGGAATTAATGCATTCAGATACAACTTTTGGTGGCAGTGGCACATAACTATACTAAATGGAAATGAACTGATATACAAGTGTTTATGTATGTTCGGAGAACAAGGGCGCATGCAATGTTAGAGCAGTTCCAATGCCAGACTGCATCACCTAGTCACTGGTATTAATATTAGGCTTAGCTCACCCAATGCACAATGTTTAAAATGGTCCAAATAATGTAATTTCATCCTCTCTTTTTTTTCTTTTTCAAATAGCTCTTTCTTTTCAATTGATGCTTAGACAGACTTCTATTCTCTGCTCTATTAGTACATACGAGGCAAAGCTTTTGCCCTCTTTTCAAAAATGCTTAGTTATACTCTATATCCACGACCCAACGAGCTTGGCTCTCGTGAAAGACCTACATCATGCCTCTCTCTCTCTCTCTCTCTCTCTCTCTCTCTCTCCATTGACATACCCTTTCTTTTCCTTATATCCCATGCATGCCTTTTAGCCTCAGATTATGATTCATAAATTACAAGGGATGTTTGATAAGTTAACAATAATAATGCACTCTATATAAACAATTATCTAGCCACTTGTAGTGATATGAATGAAGCCAATACATAAGGCTGACTACAATGCATCTCTTGGAGAAAAATGGTGGTGATTCGCATCCTATATCACTTATCATCC